>APFE031435058.1:54989-68710 GCA_000404065.3 Pinus taeda
TAAAATCTAGGCAGTCAAAACAACTTGCCTCTATAAGCTAAGAAACCAATTCATTCATTTAATTTTTGCCTATCTCATGAATGAATCTTCTAGAAGAGATAAATAAGTGTCAAAATATCATAAAATTACATCATTTACATCAAGGAGGATCAAAATCTACTCCAAAAAGTCAAACCTAGTCAAAACTGCGTTTTGCTGAGCTGTAGGTACAATTTCTGTGAAAATTGTCCAACGGGTCGCGCACCTTTGGAGCCGTTTTTGAGGCACTTCCAGGTGTCCAAAAGAGGAAAAAGTGGGCTTTTTGGAAAGGTATGGATGTCTAATTTCCAACTCAAGTGGAATTTCTGAATTTGGTGTCCATTTGCCCCTCCAAAATTGCAATCTCCCAAGACTTCTTCCTGTGTGTCAAAAAGGTGGCAGAAAGTCATTTTTTGCTTGTTTTTTGATCTTCTGGAGGCTCAAAACTTGGTGAAATTTCTTGACCTTCGCTGAGCAAGTGTATTTTTGCATGAAAAATCCAAAAATGCAAACTTTTCCTGAAATGGACCTCCCAATCGAAAGGGTCGCGCACGGTGCGCGACCCCTTGGGGAAGAAGACCTGTGTTTGGCACAAAAAATTCATAATTGACAACATTTTCTCCAAATTTCTTGAAATTTGGGCTGGGAGTCCCCAATCAAGTACCATGCTCATTCAAAGAGGCTTTGGCCAAAATTTGGAGTGGATTGGGCCTTTTCCGTCGTTTTAGTGCCTTGGCCAACCTCCTTGGATCTAGCGATTGTAACTTTGACATTTCTCTAAAACCATGACACCTGTGTAAAAAGTGAAGGAGGTTTTTCTTACTTGGCATGTTATGGAAAAAAACTCTCTCATTTTTCTAAAATTCATCTTTTATTGCTCTGAAACACCATTTGAGTGAAACTTATCCCGATGTGTGAAACAAGGAATTTTGTCGAAATGAAGCGAAATGAAGGGGATAGGGGGCTTCTAAATTCTTGTGGAAATTTTTGGGAGTGGGGAGGGATGTTAGGAAGCAGGGGAAAGTGGAATCTCAGAGATTGAGTGAGGGGAAGGGGTCCAAAAGGGCAAAACACAGCCCCAACCTAGAAAATTGCCAGGTTGTAGCTAGAAACTAGGGTTTGTGCGAAAATGAGGAATGGGGAATTTCAGTGATGGAAGCATTTGGTAAGGTACTTTAAGGATAGGGGAAGGTGTTGAACATCAGGAAACCAAGTTTTGCGATGATTTGAACGTCCAAGAGAAATTGCCTTCAAAACCCTAGGAGAGGGAAATGACCTTACCTAGGCGCAACTGAAGCATGAAAAAGGTGTAAAATGACAAGGGAGATGGTAATGAGATGTGGGGAAAAATGGGGGTGAAAAGGATGACCTTGCAAACAGAAAAACAAAACCCTGCCTTTGACATTTTTAAGCTAAATACTCATGAATTTCCCATTTCAACTTGATGGCATTTATGCACATTTTCCATGATTATTTTGCTTTAGCAGGCAAAAAACATTAATGATTAAAGGCCTACCTGCAAACTTGAGGAGATTTGGGGTCTTTTTGAAGTTTATAAACAATTGTTGTAGGTGAACTCCTGACAGGTCGCGCACACCCAAGAGGTCGCGCCCGTGTTATTTTGCAACTGTTGGGACCCCCTGGACGGGTCGCGCCCACCCAATAGGTCGCGCACAGCTGTGGACGGGTCGCACACCGATCCTCTCTGCAATTCTGCCCGATTTTGTCTCCAAATCGCCTTTCACTATTGCTATGAGGCAAATGATAATCAAATGGAGGGAGATAGGGGCTTTATAGGCTTGATTTAAATTAATTTCCCCTCAAACCCTCTTTCTAATGTTTATAACATGACATTTTTTCAAAGTTTAAATACTGCTGACTTATGGTTTCCTTTTTGTCCTGAAATTGGTTGAAATGATGTTTTTTCTTGAAAACTTTTGCAGAGGTAGCTTCTGAGGAGTCTTGGCAAAGGGGACCAGGGCCGCATGCTGACTTCTGGAGAATTTGAATTTTTTTACAAATTTTTACAAAAATGAGAAAATGACCTTGCCTTCAAAAACAGAGTTTTTGAACTCAAGGTAAAAATTAGCTATACAATATGAAATCATCTGAAGTGATGCTTTGATGGACATCCTCTGGCCTGCTGGGCATTTATTGACCTTAAAAACATGACCTCAAAGACAAATTGAACTAAACCCTAGACTTAGGACCTTGACCTCATAATAAGACCAATGACCTTGTAAAGAATTTATTGACTGAAACAAACTTAATCCAGCAGTGCCAAGAGGGGAATAAAAGACACACGCTCCTCCATCAGGGTTATGGCATGCCTAATGGAATGCAATAAGATGACACTGATGAGACACCTACTTATGCAAATGCAAAGAGCTTTGATCACTAATGGAGGGCTTCTAGACCGACTCTAACATTGACTCCAATGGGGATGGTAGCTCCATGGAGGTGCCAAGAACCTTAGACCTCTGGGAGAGCAGACAAGTGCCTTTTAATCATTGGGCAATGGAGTCATTATTTACATACTTGACCCAAACTTGGACAACTTTATTGACTTGACAATGATTAAAAATTGGACCAATTTTGACTCAACTTGACTTCAACTTTAAACAGAAAATAAACTGATACAAACAACACGACAAACTCACACCAACTAATCTTCACCTTCAGAATTATAGCCTTCACCGCGGGCCCCAGACTAAAGACGAAAGATCAGTTCACACTTGCAGTGGAATCAAATTAAAATGGTAATTACAATGATAATGACTACAGCAGAAAATGCTCATACATGGTACCCTTTAAGCAGGCGACCATTGACCGACCCTCCGGAACAATAATCACCGTTCATTTCTTTGAGAAGAAAGGCATTTGGACCACGATATGCTGCAATTTTGTAAGGACCTTTCCACAAGTTGTCAAACTTTCCATGTTTCCCTTTGTCTTCATTTCGGGCATCCCACCTCAAAACAACATCATCTATTTGGAAATCATCCGGTTTTGCTTTCCTATCATAGATTTTCTTTATGCGTTCTTGCAACTTGAGAGTATTGTGAAGAACCTCTTCCCATGTCTATTGTAAATGAATCATTTGACCAATCTGCCTTTCCATGGGATCCTCCTCACCACCAGCTTCTTGAAGCAATTTTGCTACCAGAATACTAAGTGAAGTAGGAAACACTACATCTATCTCGTAAACTAGTTCAAAAGGTGACATACCAATTGACTTTTTCTAACTAACATGATCAGCCCATAATGCATTTACTAACTTTTTGTGCCAGCTCTTCTTGTTGATTTCCATCAATTTCTTTATGATGTTTACCAAAGATTTATTCGAAGATTCAACCAGCCCATTTCCTTGTGGATGATAGGTGGTCGAATGCCCCAAACTGATATTATATTTGTAGAAAAAATCAACCATCTTCTTCGATTTAAATGCAGCTGCATTATATGTAATCAACTTATGTGGACAGCCGAAACGCGACAGTATGTTATTTTCAAGGAAAGAAATAATTACCAAATCTGTAGCCTGCCGGGTGGGAATGGCTTCAATCCATTTCGTGAAGTAATCGGTGGCTGTCAATATCCATCGATGCTGTCAAGAAGATGCTGGATGAATTTCACCGATGAAATCCAAGCCCCACTGCTAAAATGGTGTGCTGACTTCAATGGGCTTGAGAGGCAATGGCTGTAATTTCTGCTTTCCTTGAAAAATTTGACATTGATGACAACTCTTGACTGCTTTATATACATCTGAAAACAATGAAGGCCAATAAAAACCTGCTCTTAGGATCTTGTTTTCCGTGATCTTCCAAAACAAGTGGCCCCTGCAGTCACCTTTGTGAAAATCCTCTACAGCTCTCTTATCTTCCTCCTCAACCAAGCAATTCAGCAATATGCCACCGGGGTCTTTCCAATATAGTGCAGATTTGAGGATGCAAAATTTGGCAATCTTTAATTTCAATGTCCTATCTTTGTTTCAAGGCATCCTGGGAGGTGAAGACAAATTTTGAAGCACATATACAATATCAACATACCAAGGAGAAGAAATAAAGATGTCAGATACCTGTAGTGTTCAATTCTCCTCGTCTTCATCGGATAGGGCAGCTATCAAATTAATGTCTAGGACATGGAGATTTGTTTCAGCCATCAATTTAGCGAGACCTTGACCCTTAATCAGCTTGGTAGGCTTAATTTCCACATCATATTCTAATAGTGCAGCAATCCACTTACCCCGCCTTCCTTCCGGTTCTGCTTGTACCAAAACATATTTAACAGCCACGTTAGGAACATATGCCAAAATGTGGGAATTCAATATGTACACCCGGAAATATTTCAAGGCTTTTACTAGCGCCAATGCTTGTTTTTCAATGATATTATACTTCAGCACTCCGTCCCTTATAATACGACTGAAAAAGGCAATGGGCTTCTCAACTCCATCTCTCTTTTGCATCAACACAGCTGCCAATGTATGCTCAGAAGCAAATGAAAATAAAATGAAATCTTGCGTATAATCCAGGTTGATTAGAGTTGGGGCTGAAGATAAAATTAACTTTACCAAATTGAAAGAATTTACCGCCTCTTCGGTCCATTTGAGCTGGCTATCCTTTTTGAGCATGTTAGTGATTTCTCTGAGGTGTTCGGCAAGATTCGGGATAAGGCGACGCAGAAAATTCAACTTGCCAGTAAAGGACTGAATCTCTTTCTTGTTTCGGGGCTGCTCTAATTGTTGAATTGCTTCCACACGTGCAGTTTCTATACGAATGCCATCTTTGGAAATGATGTGGCCCAACAGCTTGCCTTCACTCATGGCGAAAAGGCTCTTCTTCAGATTCAATGAGATACCATATTTTCTGCACTTTTGAAACACTATCGTTAAATGATACAAATGTTCTTCATTAGATTTAGAAAACACACTTAAATCATCAAGATAAACAACCAAAAAGACATCCTTCTCATTAGCAAAGGCCATGTCCATCGCCCGCTGAAAGGCAGCACCTACATTTTTCAATCCAAACGACATCTTGGCATAATGAAATATCCCCCATGGAGTAGTGAATGCAGTCTTGTCGCGGTCATCCTCATGCACCAAAATCTGATTGTACCCAGAATAACCATCAAGTAGCGACATCCTTGATGCCCCAACAACTCGCTGCAATATATGATCCATCTTGGGTAGCAGATAATTGTCCTTTAGCGAGACCTTATTCAGATTTTTGAAGTCTATACACAAGCGGATCTCACCGGTCTTCTTTCTCGCTGGCACCAAGTTGGAAATCCAGTCGGAAAATCTGATTGGCACTATAATTCCAGACTTGTACAACCTGTTAACTTCTTTCTCAATCATAGGCAGTAACTTAGGATTAATTCTTCTCAACTTTTGTCGGAAAGGCTTCTGATTTGGCTTTATAGGAATGGTATGCTGAATGATGCTTGTGTCATAAGTTCTCAAATCTAAATAATCCCATGCAAAAACATTAGAAAACGAAGACAACAATCTGATATATTCTTTCCTTACCTTTGGTGACAATGCTTTCGATAGTTTCACCATCTTTCGATTTTCAGTTGTTTCGACATTCACTTCCTCAACGCCTTCTTCAGTTGGCCTCAAAGTTGGTTTGCCGGCCACGTCATCTTGATCGAACAGCTCCTCAAAAGGAATTAATCCTTTAGGAATGACATTATCTTTAAGTTGCAATACATCCATCTGATTTACTTCCTCGGGTTCTATATCTATGGAGATGTCTCTGAACTCACCTTCAACTTACAGAAAATCCTTGATTTCTTCGTCATCTTGGAATAGTTGCCAACACCTTTGATTGTCTGGAACTATAGGATGGTGCTTCACATAAATCTCAAACTTATTGCTGGAATTCATGGGGATTTTTAGATTGCTAGCTGCCTTAGCCAATGCATCCGCAACACCATTTTGGATACGGGGCACACATGTCAAAGTATGTTCAGAAAATAGCTTCAAGATATCTAGGACAACATTTCGATATGCTCGCATACGAGGATGCTTGCCCTGGAACTCACTTTTCACTTGCTTTATAACCAACTCGGAGGCGCCATACATTGTTATCTTCTTTGCCTTCAGCTTCTGAAGGATTTTCAGGCCAACAATGAGAGCCTCATATTCTGCCTCATTGTTTGAACAATCGAATGCCAATTTGTAAGAACATACTCGTACCTTGCTTGGGACTTTGTTTCGGAAAGAAAATGGACTTCGAATCCACACACCTATACCAGCACCATCGCTGCCCACAGTGCCATCAAAATCCATGGTCCAAAGACCATCCTCATCGTCCTCTAAGTGCTGAAAATGTGATGTCTCTGCATTTTCTGTTTGCTGCCCATTGATTTCAGCTGTTGGCTCCATGAAAGCGGATCCTTCTTCACGTTCCTTTCTCAAAATTTCTCTAAAATTTTATGTAATGTCCAGTATATCTTCTGTTTGAACTAACTGACTATCTATCTCATTAAAATTATCCGCAAACAAAACAAATGACTCTATATCTGTATGTACATAATTTACAGGATGATTAACTGGCTTTTCCTTACTAGTGATCATGTATTTCATCTTTTGTTCCTGATATAATTTCCTCATCTGACCGAAGACTGTGATTGTAGCATAAGAAAAATCGAGCTGAAGTGTACCTTTGAGCTTATCTCCCCAAGATCTCGAAAGCAACATTCTGAGTTGCGGAGGAATATCTGCCACCACCACATCCATCAAAACATTCTTTGCTAGGATTTGACCTAAGCTCACTACCAAGTCTTTGATCAAACCAATACATTTTACCCGGCTAAACTCAAACGAATAAAAATCATGATATTTCCTCATGATGTCTAGTCCTAGCTTTTCCATGATTACTTTCGGCATCAAATTATGCGAAGCTCCTGAGTCAAACATAGCATTATGCAAAACATACTCATGCAATCACAAATTGATATAGAATGGAGGAACATCACTTTCGGGAGATTCACCATTTAAGGCGGGCCCAAAAATCAATTCCAGCTGATCATCTTCTACATTCACCGTGTCTAGCATTGGATCAAAATTCAGCATCTTGGAAATTTGGCCTCGGTAAGTGTTGTTCTTCATGATTTCCGTCAAAGGAATGGACACTTTCAACTTTGAAATTTCATTCTCCAAACTGAAAACTGAAACCTTCTCACCTTCTTTGGTCAGAACTTCTCTTTTTTCATCTTTATCTCTCGGTGTGCTTGATGGCTGATCTATCTTTCTTGCTGATGATGATTGACATGCTGAAGGATCGGTTATCTCTTTCCCTTTTTTCTGTGGAGCAGCTGAACCATTCTTTGCTGAAGTATCTGTCCTCTTCTGGATGGGATTTATGGGAACAACTCGGTTTCTTAATTGTCTCTGCTGAGCAGATAAAGCATTCAAGTACCCTCTTTGATATTCTTTCGATTCTTCTTCAAGAGCTACATCATTTGAAAAGATATAATGCTCATCCTGAGGGATGATGGATTTTCTCACCAACTCTTCTTCTTCTGTAATATAAGTGGGCAGATCATCAGAAGTGAAGAAGTGATTTTCCTCTCCCACCATATCACCTTCATCCTCAGATTCTTGGCTCACAAAATTTTGCTGAAGTGGAGGTTTAATTTGCTGCTGAACTGTTGGCTCTTGTGCTCTTGTTTCACGTTGTTTGATTCTATATTGCGGCTGTTGCGGACCTCGAAAATTTGGATTGCGAATCTGAGGCTCCGACTTTTCAAGATGAACATGTTCAAGTTCTCTTTCAATATTTTAAACCTTACGGAGGAGCTGATCTGATGTAGAAGCTTCCTCTTTGATTGTGACTCACTTTTCTGCCTTCATCCTTGATCTCTTATCATTCACGTTTGCCTCAACACTGACAGCAATTTTCTGCATATCCTCCAAGGTTGGAGGATCTCTATCTCTCAATGAATAAGCCATTTCAGGATCAAAGCCGTCCGGGAATTTGAGAAGTGTTGTTTTTCTAGATGGCCTTAAATCATCTGGAATAGCATTGTAAACTGTGTTAAATCTGATAATGTAATCTTGAACAGACTCACCATGATTGCACTTGAGATTGTTGTACTCAACATTGATCTGAAATGGATCCTTTCTGATTTCCCATGGATCTAGAAACTTCCTCTGAAGTGCTTCCAAGGTGAGTGTGCTGCTAGCTGTCAAACCTCTAAACCATTTTCTTACTTCTCCATCAAATGTTTTTACAAACAAACGCATAGTTACATCCTCTTCATCTATCTCATATAGATCAAAGAAAGTCATCATTTTGTCGATATGTTGTTGAGCAGAGACACATTGAGGAGTACCATCAAACATAGGGATTTTACTCTAGTAGTCGGCTGGAATATCATGCAGATTTTTGGGAAGAGCAAGGGGAGCAAATCGGGCAGCCATTGCTTTAGGTAGATTGCGTCTAGGAGTAGCAGGTGGAGTAGGTGTAGCTACAGTATGAGGAATATGAGGAGTATGATGAGTATGAGGAGGAGAAGTGGTATGGGATGTAGAGGGCGAACCAACTGTTGATTCTAGATAAGTGATTATAGGAGAAATAGAAATAAAAGGAGGATTGGTCTGCTCATGCGCCGTGATAGTGGATCCAATATGAACAGATATATTCTCAACGAAGTCAGCAAGACTGGTAGCGTGAATATCTAACTGAAGAGATCTTAGGTGAAATTGTCAATCAATTTATTGTGTCTCTCAATGTCAAGGGCAGCAGCAAAATTAGGGTCCGGAACTAGAGAACAAGTGCACTTTCAGATTTGGTTTTGAACAAGGACAACTCAAAACTCTCATCAAAATCAATGTCTTCAAGATACTTAAAAATAGCTGGACATGAATGAGATTTGAATATATGACCAGAATCGGAAGCCAGTTTGGATATCAAAGAACAAATAACCAATCAACCTGTGAAAACTCTTAACTAATCATCCAAAAGTTCAGAGTTTACGAATACACTGGGGTAAAATGCAATCGAAGTGTTGTATTCACAAGCTCACGGAGATTGACTGAAGCAGCATTTATCTACTTGCGCTTATGCAAAGAAAAAGCGTTTCGAAGACTACCTAGCATAATCTTCAGGCTCCGTCTAAGACTTATGAAACAAGCACATCAATCCACAAACAAGTTTGTTCTCCCCAGTATGGTCGCCAATATGTTAGCGCTTGAAATTTCACCTTAGACTAAAAAAGGTAAACTCCAAGGCAACATCAAACCACTTAGCCTCGTAGCTAGCCCTACGGGGCAGGAGAGGGCTCTCTCTGGTCTATCTCGGCAAAGATCTCCAACGGGAAAAGATAACCAATAAATAACACTAATTTTAGGCTAGTAAACTGATAAAAAGGTTTGATTTGGGATTTTTAGGGTTTTGGAGGAAAATTGGGGAAAGGCAATTTTGGGTGTGGGGATTGGACACAGTTTTTGCAGGGGGTTCTTTGGGGTGAGGTAGGAGACTGTATTGATGCCTTTGAAAGATTGGGATGGATGAGAATGACTGGTGAGGAGCTAAATAGAGCAAGCAATCACCTTGAATTCTCCTTAAACAGCTGAAAACATTGATATTAAGCAAACTTAAAGGCAGAGCATAGCAACCATGAATTCTACCTTAACACTTCATTTGCCTAATTTGCAGAAGAAAAAGTAAGAAGATGATTCACATAGAAAACTTACAAGTACAAAGAGAAACACACCATCAATACATGTAACCACAGGAATCCCAAAAGGAATCCCAAAAAGGACTGCAAAACCCTGGTCTTTCTTCCTTTGCCAAAATGCAGTGATACAATCAGTAATACAATAGAATCTTTCTCCCTCAAGAGTCCAACCATGAAAATGACTAAGAAAGTACATAATATAGGAAATATAACATCTTTCCTTGTCTCTAGGGGTCGAGCTCACTATCCTAGGAGCTGTTTCAACCAATTCCAAACTCAACACTAAAATCTAGGCAGTCAAAACAACTTGCCTCTATAAGCTAGGAAACCAATTCATTCATTAAATTTTTGCCTATCTCATGAATGAATCTTCTAGAAGAGATACATGAGTGTCAAAATATCATAAAATTACATCATTTACATCAAGGAGGATCAAAATACACTCCAAAAAGTCAATCCTAGTCAAAACTGCGTTTTGCTGAGCTGTAGGTGCAATTTCTGTGAAAATTGCCCAATGGGTCGCGCACCGTTGGAGCAGTGTTTGAGGTACTTCCAGGTGTCCAAATGTGGAAAAAGTGGGCTTGGTGGAAAGTTATGGATTTCTACTTTCCAACCCAAGTGGAATTTATGAATTTGGTTTCCATTTGCCCCTCCAAAATTGCAATCTCCCAAGACTGCTTCCTGTGTGTCAAAAAGGTGGTAGAAAGTCATTTTTTGCTTGTTTTTTGACCTTCTGGAGGCTCAAAACTTGGTGAAATTTCTTAGTATTTTCTGAGCAAGTGTATTTTGCATGAAAAATCCAAAAATGCAAACTTTTCCTGAAATGGACCTCCCAATCGAAAGGGTCGCACACGGTGCGCGACCCGTTGGTGGAGAAACCCTGTTTTTTGACCAAAAATTCACAAGTGACCAAAAATGCTCAAAATTTTTTGAAATTTGGGCTGGGAGTCCCCAATCAAGTACCATGCTCAGTCAAAGAGGCTTTGGCCAAAATTTGGAGTGGATCGGGCCTTTTCCATCGTTTTAGTGCCTTGGCCAACCTCCTTGGATCTAGCGATTGTAATTTTGACATTTCTCTAAAACCATGACACTTGTGAAAAATGTGAAGGAGGTTGTTCTTCTGTGGCATGTTGTGGACAAAAACCTCTCTCAGTTTTCCCAAATTCATATTTTATTGCTCTGAAACATCTTTTGAGTGAAACTTGTCCCGATGTGTGAAACAAGGGATTTTGTCGAAATGAAGCGAAATGAAGGGGATAAGGGACTTCTAAATTCTTGGGGAAATTTTTTGAAGTAGGGAGGGATGTTAGGAAGCAGGGGAAAGTGGAATCTCAGAGATTGAGTGAGGGGAAGGGGTCCAAAAGGGCAAAACATAGGCCCAACCTAGAAAATTGCCAGGTTGTAGCTAAAAACTAGGGTTTGTGGGAAAATGAGGAATTTGGGGAATCTTAGTGATCGGAAGCATTTGGTAAGGTACTTTAAGGGTAGGGGAAGGTGCATGAGCATCAGGAAACACATTTTTCCGATGATTTGACCCTCCAAGACAAATTGACTTCAAAACCCTAGGAGTGGGAAATGACCTTACCTAGGCGCAACTGAAGCATGAACAAGGTGTAAAATGACTCATTAGACACTGAGATGATAATGAAAACCCTATGAATGATGATAGACTCAGCTGAATAGTGACATAGATTGGAATTTGGGAAACTTCAGAAGGAGTGAAAGCAAACCCTAGACCTAATGCCTAGTGACCAAATTTTGCTTGAAGACTCACTGAAATGACAAAATTTGACCTTGACACTCCAAAATCACTTTGTAAGAGAATATTTGATCACTGGAGGAAGGCTGGAAACACTGACACTAACATTGGCTCCAATGGGGATGGTAGCTCTTTGGAGGTGCCAAGAACCTCAGACCTCTGGGAGAGCAGACTAGTGCTTTCAACCATTGGGCGATGGAGTCATTATTTCGGCAAACAACACAAGACTTTGACTCATTTATTGAATGAAAACTTGACTGAAAACTGACTGAAA
Source organism: Pinus taeda (assembly GCA_000404065.3). Lineage (NCBI taxonomy): Eukaryota > Viridiplantae > Streptophyta > Pinopsida > Pinales > Pinaceae > Pinus > Pinus taeda. The sequence continues at coordinate 66,728 of APFE031435058.1, forward strand.
CTTAACTGAAGCTTGACTCAAACCGACTCGATGGCAAACTGAAATAACTTGAAAATTCACTCAATAGACCAAACACAAATGACTCATGACTTGACTTAAAACAAGACTTACAAAGCTTATGAAAGGCAGCAGTCCATCAAGATTTGAAATCATGATGACAACCACCTGTGTTTCTTACAAGACAATATACCATCAAACTATATCAAAATGCCAATGCAACCAATCAAGCAAATGCCTTCTTGATTGATTCTCCTGATCAGATCTGCTGGTCAACAATACAAACCTACCACTGCGCATCCAACAACATAGTTGACCATGATCTCCTTCATCACTGAACACTGCAATAAACACTATCACCGCTGGCTGCAACAAACTTGCTAGAGGATCGTGAAAGACATGAAGATTGGCCACTGCCACCTCCTGCTGAAAGAACAAGGTTTCCTTTGCTGCAAATTCTGATCTACCTTCATCATGTGCTTCGGTAAAAGTATGCTCATGGACTTCAAAAAATTCTGAACAAGTAGATGAGCAGATCTCTTCTTGTAAGAACATTTCAACACATGAAACATATGAAGAATCTAAAAGATAATCCTGTATGGTCTGATCTTTGGTAGTCTGACAATATGGTAGGTCATCTTCAAAAGATATGACAACCGGATTATCATCTTTGTGAAGAAAAACATTATCTGTTTGCTGATCTACAAGACAATCATATTCTTCAATAGAGGAAGAAGTTTCCCCAACACTTTCCTGACTATGTGTGCATTGCAAATCTGTTGTAGCTTGGGCTGTAACAAGACCTTTCAAAAGCTGATCTATCTCCTCTTCAGACAAAGGAGACAATGCCTTTCGTTCTCTTCTCTTAAACATTAATTATCTTCATATGATAGGGCACTCAAACTATCATTTATTACTGAATTATTAAAAGGAGATTCATCACTTACTTGCACAAAGATCTCATTCTCTTGTTCATGAACATCTGAATCCAAAACTTTGCCTATGATCTCAACAACAGAGTTCTCTTTTTCAGGATTCAACACAAGATATGCTTGGTCATCGCAATCTGAATGTAGTTCTGGAATAGCTGACTGGACATTATCAAAATCTGCAAATGAAACTTGAGTTCTTGGCATGTTGTCTTCTTCTATGGGCGGATCTGAAAGAACATTCTCCCTTTCACCATTTTCAGCCATGTGGCCATCTTCAACTTGCTGATCTTGACTCTGCTGCAAATTTTCATGATCATCTTGATGGAAATTCTCTAAGTTTTCTTTATGCTGCTGAAATGGATTTTTGTACAGAGCCTCCATGATCTCTTCATCCATGAAATTATCATCTTCATAAAACTTCTCAAGGTTTTCAATAAAACTATAAGCATGCTTGCAACAGTCTTGAACCAAATTTAACGATGGATAAGAGTCCTTGTATCTTTCAATGAACATAGCATGAAAATCCTTTAAACAATAAATACAAGCAGGCGGAAAACTTTCATACCATGATTGGGCTTTACCTTCCAGAGTGGCCAAGAATATCTTCATCAGACAATCTTCCGGAAAATCCACCTTCAACTTGCGAATATGCATATGAAATCTAACTAGATGTAGAGCAGCATCCTTCTTACCATCATCATTGAATGTAGGCAAATTCCTTGACCAATCTACCTTTGGAATTTTATTCGGAAAACCGGGGATGTGATCTCGGCTCAAGGGAGCATATCTTCTTGCGATTCGATCCATCTTGAAAAGCTCAAAGCTACTGATCTCTCTGCAGTGAAGTCGCCATGAAGCACAGATCGCTGATTTCTTCAGTGAAAGGAGTCGCCAGTGAATGATTTCAGCTTGTCAAGTGCCTGATTGTTGTTCACCATCAACAATCAGATCTGAACTTGATACATGTACTGGGGTAAAGTGTCAATGAAGCGCTATGTTCACAAGCTCACGGAGATCGACTGAAGCAGCGTTTATCTACTAACGCTGATGTAAA
>APFE031435058.1:68730-96787 GCA_000404065.3 Pinus taeda
TGAAGCATGAACAAGGTGTAAAATGACTCATTAGACACTGAGATGATAATGAAAACCCTATGAATGATGATATACTCATCTGAATAGTGACATAGATTGGCATTTGGGCAACTTTGAAAAGAGTGAGAGCAAACCCTAGACCTAATGCCTAGTGACCAAATTTTGCTTGAAGACTCACTGAAATGACAAAATTTGACCTTGACACTTCACAATCATTTTGTAAGAGCATATTTGATCACTAGAGGAAGGTTGGAAAGACTGCCACTAACATTGGCTCCAATGGGGATGGTAGCTCTTTGGAGGTGCCAAGAACCTCAGACCTCTGGGAGAGCAGACCAGTGCTTTCAACCATTGGGCGATGGAGTCATTATTTCGGCAAACGACACAAGACTCTGACTCATTTATTGACTGAAACCTGACTCAAGCCGAAACAATTATGAAACCAACATGACTAAAAACTGACTCACAAATGACTCATGACTGACTTAACGAAAACAAGAACTTACAAAGCTTATTGAAGGGCAGCAGTCCATCAAGATTTGAAATCATGATGACAACTACCTGTGTTTCTTACAAGACAATATACATCAAACTATATCAAAATGCCAATGCAACCAATCAAGAAGATGACTTCTTGACTGATTCTTCTTATCAGATCTTCTAGTCAACAGTACAAACCTATCACTGGGCATCCAAAAACATAGTTGACCATGGCTGCAAGAAAACACTGTAATAAACATTTTCACTGCTGGCTGCAACAAACTTGCTAGAGGATCGTGAAAAACATTAAGATTTGCCACTACCACCTCCTGCTGAAAGATCAAGGTGTCCTTTGTTTCAAATTATGATCTGCCTTCATCATGTGCTTCGGTAAAAGTATGCTCATGGGCTTCAAAAAACTCTGAACAGGTAGATGAGCAGATCTCCTCTTGGAAAAGCATTTCAGCACATGAAACATATGAAGAATCTGAAAGGTAATCCTGTATGCTCTGATCTTCTGTAGTCTGACAATATGGTAGGTCATCTTCAAATGATATGACATTCGGATTATCATTACATTCATCAATCATGAGAAAAGAAATTTTAGATGTCTCGTGAAACCCAACACTAACATTTCTATCAGCTACCATAGATTCATCCAGAGAAACCTTTTCACTTACTTGAACGAAGATCTTGTCTTGCTCTTCATGAATTGACTTAATTAAATCCTCATGCAGGCTCTGTTCTAATGGCATGAGAACATTTGGATCAAAAACTCTGTCTATGGTCTCAACAACAAAACCCTCCTTTTCAGGATTTAGCACAAGGTATGCTTGGTCATTACAATTTGAATCTAATTCTAAAGTAGTTGACTGGGCATTAGCACAATCTACAATCAGCACTGGACTTATTTGCATGCTGTTGTCTTCTGTGAGCAGATCTGAAATGTCATTCTCCCTTTCATCATTTTCAGCCATATGACCATCTTCAGCCTGCTGATCTTGATTCTGCTGCAAAATGTCCTGATCATCTTGATGGGAATTCTCTAAGTTTTCTTTATGCTGGTGAAATGGATTCTCATACAGAGCCTCCATGAGCTCAACGTCCATAAAATTATCATCTTCATAATATTTCTCGATTTTTTCAATAAAACTATAAGCATACTTGCAATAGTCTTGAACTAAATTTAATGATGGATAAGAGTCCTTATATCGTTCAATGAACATATCATGAAAATCATTTAAACAGTAAATACAAGCAGGCGGCAAACTTTCATACCATGATTGGGCTTTACCTTCCAGAGTGGCCAAGAATATCTTCATCAAGCAATCTTCAGGAAAAGAAACCCTCAACTTGCGAATATGCATGTGAAATCTAACCAGATGTAGAGCAGCGTCCTTCCTACCATCATCTTTAAATGTAGGCAAATTCCTTGACCAATCTACCTTCGAAATTTTATTTGGAAAACCAGGGATATGATCTCGGCTCATAGGATCATATATTCTTGTGATTTGGTCCATCTTGAAAAGCTCAAAGCTACTGATCTCTCTGCAGTGAAGTCACCATGAAGCACTGATCGCTGGATTCTTCATGAAAGGAGTCGCTAGGTGAACGATTTCAGCCTGTGAAAACTCTCAACTTATCATCAAAAGTTCAGAGTTTTACAAATAAACTGGGGTAAAATGCAATCGAAGTGTTGTATTCACAAGCTCACGGAGATTGACTGAAGCAGTGTTTATCTACTTGCGCTTATGCAAAGCAAAAGTGTTTCGAAGGCTACCTGGCATAATCTTCAGGCTCCGTCTAAGACTTATGAAACAAACACATCAATCAACAGAAAAGTTTGTTCTCCCCAGTATGGTCACCAATATGTTAGCGCTTGAAATTTCACCTCAGGCTGAAAAAGGTAAAATCCAAGGCAACATCAAACCACTTAGCCTCGTAGCTAGCCCTACGGGGCAGGAGAGGGCTCTCTCCGGTCTATCTTAGCAAAGGTCTTCAACGGGAAGAGATAACCAATTAAGAACACTGATTTTAGGCTAGTAAACTGATAAAAAAGGTTTGATTTGGGATTTTTAGGGTTTTGGTGGAAAATTGGGGAATGGTAATTTTGGGTGCGGGGATTGGACATAGTTTTTGTAGGGGGTTCTTTGGGGCAAGGTAGGAGACTGTATTGATGCCTTTGAAAGATTTGGATGGATGAGAATGACTGGTGAGGAGCTAAGGAGAGCAAGAAATCACCTTGAATTCTCCTTAAACAGCTGAAAACATTGATATTAAGCAAACTTAAAGGCAAAGCATAGCAACCATGAATTCTACCTTAACACTTCATTTGCCTAATTTTCAGAAGAAAAAGTAAGAAGATGATTCACATAAAAAACTTACAAGTACAAAGAGAAACACACCATCAATACATGTAACCACAGGAATCCCAAAAAGGACTGCAAAACCCTGGTCTTTCTTCCTTTGCCAAAATGTAGTGATACAATCAGTAATACAATAGAATATTTCTCCCTCAAGAGTCCAACCATGAAAATGACTAAGAAAGTACATAATATAGGCAACCTAACATCTTTCCTTGCCTCTAGGGGTCGAGCTCACTATCCTAGGAGTTGTTTCAACCAATTCTAAACTGAGCACTAAAATCTAGGCAGTGAAAACAACTTGCCTCTATAAGCTAGGAAACCAATTCATTCATTAAATTTTTGCCTATCTCATGAATGAATCTTCTAGAAGAGATAAATGAGTGTAAAAATATCATAAAATTACATAATTTACGTCAAGGAGGATCAAAATCCACTCCAAAAAGTCAATCCTAGTCAAAACTGGGTTTTGCTGAGCTGTAGATACAATTTCTGTGAAAATTGCCCAACGGGTCGCACACCTTTGGAGCCATGTTTGAGGCACTTCCAGGTGTCCAAATGAGGAAACAGTGGGCTTGGTGGAAATTTATGGATTTCTTCTTTCCAACCCAAGTGGAATTTCTGAATTTGGTGTCCATTTTCCCCTCCAAAATTGCAATCTCCCAAGACTGCTTCCTGTGTGTCAAAAAGGTGGTAGAAAGTCATTTTTTTCTTGTTTTTTGACCTTCTGGAGGCTCAAAACTTGGTGAAATTTCTTGTTCTTTGCTGAGAAAGTGTATTTTTGCATGAAAAATCCAAAAATGATAAATTTTCCTGAAATGGACCTCCCAATCGAAAGGGTCGCACACAGTGCGCGACCCGTTGGTGGAGAAAACCTGTTTTTTGACCAAAAATTCACAAGTGACCAAAAATGCTCAAAATTTTTTGAAATTTGGGCTGGGAGTCCCCAATCAAGTACCATGTTCATTCAAAGAGGATTTGGCCAAAATTTGGAGTGGATCGGGCCTTTTCTGTCGTTTTAGTGCCTTGGCCAACCTCCTTGGACCTGGCGATTGTAATTTTGACATTTCTCTAAAACCATGACACCTGTACAAAACGTGAAGGAGGTTTTTCTTCCTTGGCATGTTGTGGACAAAAACCTCTCTCAATGTTCCCAAATTCATCTTTTATTGCTCAGAAACATCACTTGAGTGAAACTTGTCCTGATGTGTGAAACAAGGAATTTTGTCGAAATGAAGTGAAATGAAGGGGATAAGGGGCTTCTAAATTCTTGGGGAAATTTTTGGAAGTAGGGAGGGATGTTATGAAGAAAGGGAAAGTGTAATCTTAGAGATTGAGTGAGGGGAAGGGGTACAAAAGAGCAAAACACAGGCCCAACCTAGAAAATTGCCAGGTTGTAGCTAGAAACTAAGGTTTGTGCCAAAATGAGGAATTTGGGGAATCTCAGTGATGGGAAGCATTTGGTAAGGTACTTTAAGGATAGGGGAAGGTTTATGAACATCAGGAAACAAGTTTTGCCGATTATTTGACCGTCCAAGAGAAATTTCCTTCAAAACTCTAGGAGAGGGAAATGACCTTACCTAGGCACAACTGAAGCATGAACAAGGTGTAAAATGACTCATTAGACACTGAGATGATAATGAAAACCCTATGAATGGTGATAGAATCAGCTAAATAGTGACATAGATTGGCATCTGGGCAACTTTGAAAAGAGTGAGAGCAAACCCTAGACCTAATGCCTAGTGACCAAATTTTGCTTGAAGACTCACTGAAATGACAAAATTTGATCTTGACACTTCACAATCACTTTGTAAGAGCATATTTGATCACTGGAGGAAGGCTGGAAAGACTGACACTAACAGACCTGAAGTTTGGCATTCAATTTTAAATGAGTACACAGCTCCTACCACTCTTCCAATAGATGAAGATGAAAGGAAAGCTTACATTGCAAATGCAAAAGCCTTAAATTCCATCACTAGTGGAATCACTGATTCTGAATTTAAAAAAGACATGAATTGTAACTCGGCTAAAGAAGTATGGGATAAGCTAATTAGCTTATACGATGGGGACTCCAAATTTAAAAAGGCAAAGCTTCAAACTCATAGAAGATAATTTGAAAGTCTGAAAATGGATGATGAAGAATATATTGCATCATACTTTCTCCGAGTAGCTAAAGTAGTCAACTCTCTTAAAGGATTGTGAGAAAACGTTGAAGAAAGCATTATTGTTCAAAAGGTCTTAATATCTCTCCCAGATAGATTTGACTCCAAAGTAAGTGATATAGAAGAAATGAAGGACCTAGATACTCTCAAGATAGATGAACTTCATGGAATTCTCATTGCCTCTGAGATGAGAAAAGGAAGTCCAAGTTCCAAAGATGCAACATTCAAGGCCTCAAAATCAAAAAAGGGAAAGAATGGAATACCAGTTGTGATGACTCTGATGTTGAATCCAAATTAGTGCAATTTGTATGAAGACTAAAGAAAGGATCTAAGCTAAAAGGTAAGTACCCTCTTATTTTTTTCAAACTTGGAATAATAGGTCATTATGCTGCAAAATGTCCTCTTAAGCATGATAGTGATGGTCAAGAAAATTCTAAGAGGATGAAATACAAAAATAAAGGGTTCAATAAGAAGAATTTCTTCTCTAATCAAGATGAGTCTAATGAAGGTGAATTTGTAGTCATCAAAAAGAAAACAACTAATTAGTTCCCTCACTGCAAAGGAGGTAATGATGAATCAAATGAAGAAAATGACCATGCTGCAAGCCAAGAAGTATTATTCATGGCATTCACAAATGATGATGATTCAAGTCTAGAAGGAAATGTAGATGAATTGTTAATGAGTGCCATTGAAGAAAAAGAGGAATTATGAAATAAAATCATCTCTCTCAAGGTAGAAAACGAGGAAACAAAAATAAGGGAAGACCTCTTGAAAAATAAACTAAAATAAAAAGAAGAAATTTGTGAAGAACATGAAGCCGAAATAGTATCTCTGAGGAAGGAATTGGAGAAAATCAAAAAGGGTCAGGAAAGCTCTCAAATACTTGACATTATCCTAAATAATCAAAAACCTCGACATGACAAATCTGGGATAGGTTTTAAAGGAGAATCATCAAGTACTAAGAATAATGCGAAAATCTATGTCGACATACTTTCTAGCAACCCAAAAGAAGAAAGATTATTTCATCAAAAGCCCATCTCAAATCCAAAGAATGAAGAGAGAGTAACTCCAAGGAAGAATGTTAATTCAATTCATGGCTATTACAATAGGTACCAAACTATCTTTTTTGGGCATTGTTTTTATTGTAAAAATTTTGATCATCAAGCTAAACATTGCATGGCCCATACGAATAAAACACCAAAATTGAAGGATCAAACAAACAAACCATATGGTCTCAAAGGGCAAGGACAAATCAAGACCTACAACTCTTCTGATCCCTTGGCCAAATCTGATCCAATTTTCTCATTGTGTAATGATTATGGACATGATGAACAAAATTTCTCCCTCAAAAGAAGAAAAGCAAAAAAATGAGTATCCCAACACGAATAAATGTGGCCTAGCTATATGTTCTCACAGTGATGAAAATCATTGGTTTGTGGATAGTGGGTGCTCTAGACATATGATAGGGGACAAAAGGAAGTTTGTCTCATTGAACAAAAAGGAAGGAAATGTATCCTTTGGAAGTGGATCTGGAAAAATTTTTGGAAAAGGAATTGTTACCCTTACTAATGGAAAAGGAAAGGCTCAAAATGCTTTGCTAGTGAACGAGCTCAAACATAATCTCTTGAGTGTTAGCCAAATATGTGTTCAAGGATATAGTGTTATCTTTAGCACTAAATATTGTGAAATAAGGAACTCTTCCTCAGGAGAACTTGTGGTGAAAGGATTTAGAACATCAGATAACGTCTACATTCTGAACAAAATTCAAGAAGATAAATGTTACTTAAGTCAAACAAAAGAAAGTTGGTTGTGGCACAAGTGACTTGGACATACAAGTTTCGATAACTTGATCAATATCAGCAAGATTAATGCAGTAAGAGACATCCCAAAGTTATTCAAGCCAAATCAAGGAGTATGTGGTCCATGTCAACATGGAAAGCGAAATTGAACTAGCCACAAGACCAAGGAGTTTTCTACATCAAAACCTTTGGAGATCATTTGCGCTTATTTATGTGGAACAACTAGAACTCTGGCCCTTCAAGGATAAAGGTGCTTTGCTTTATTTGTTGATGACTATACTAGAATGATGTGGGTATATTTCATAAAATATAAATATGAAGCATTTGAGTGTTTTAATAATCTTAAAGCTCTTGTAGAAAATGGAAAGGATTCTAAGATTAAATGTCTTAGAATGGATAGAGGGGGAGAATTCACTTCAAAATAATTTGATGAATTATGTAAAGTACATGGAATTGAAAGAGAACTCTCTGTTGCCAGAACACCCAAGTAGAATGGGGTAATTGAAAGAATAAACCAAACAGTTCAAGAAATGGCAAGAACAATGTTAATAGCAGCTGACTTGTAGCCAAAATTCTAGAGAGAAGCAGTCGGGATAGCTATTTATACCTTGAATCGAAATCAACTAAGACCAAATAATGAGAAGACTCCTTATGAATTATGGAAAGGAAGACCTGCTTCAGTAAAATACTTCAAGATTTTTGGAAGCAAGTGCTTCATAAAAATCAATGATGACTCACCGGGAAAATTTTATTCTCGGGTTGACAAAGGAATATTTCTTGGATATTCTACAAGGAGCAAAGCCTACAAGTGCTACAATAATCAACTACTGAAAATAGTGGAAAGCATTGATGTGAAGATTGATGAAGACCTTCCAGAAAAAGAAATTGAAGATCATGAAGTTGACCCTCTCATTGAAGAAGAACCTGAAAAAGAGGAAAAAGATTAAGAAAAACACAAGGAAAAACAACCATCTCAAACCCCTTCAAAGATGAATTTTCTCCAAAAATATCACCCAGAGGAGCAGATTATTGGCAATATAGATGAAGGGGTGCAAACCCGAAGAAGCATGAAAAGTACACCAAAGAAAAATGGTGTTTCTCTCATATCTATGATAGAACCAGAAACATTTACTCAAGCAATTAAAAATCCTCATTGGGTAAAAGCCATGGAAGAAGAAATGTCTCAAATTGAGAAGAATGAGACATGGGAGCTGGACCTCGTCCAAAGGATAAAAATATAATTGGAACCAAGCAGGTGTTCAAAAATAGTTAAAATTGGAAATTAGGGCCAAATTCCATGTGAATCACCTTATTTATGGCTTCTGATATTTTTCCTAGATTCCTCTCATCGAGAGGTGTAGGATTGATATAAAGATCATCTGATTCCGATAAGCATTTATGGAGATATGAATTTATTTTGATTATGGACAAATTTTCAACGTCGGCCAACAAATTTATGTAGGCTTAGAAGCCCAACAGTCATATCTATTCAACCTCGACATTTGCATATAAATACAAGGAGCATTCTCCTCATTTGGACAATTCAATTCACTCATCTTCTCTCTCTCTCTCTCCTACGCATAAAAGGAGCCTCTCTCTCTCTCTCACGTGTGATTGAAAGGAAGACGTCCTAGGGTAAAGAAGATGCAGAAAGAAGGACGCCATGGCAGTAGGTCATCTCTTTGACTAGAATTGACCAAGTGTTGACCTTCCAAAAGTGTAGATTGGATGTGATTGCCTCTCCTTGGAAGGCTGTAATTTTGGGCACAAAAATCGAGGTGATCTGACCTTTGGTTTGACCGGTATTCACTGCCCTAGTTTAGGGCTACAAGGTGACTTCAGAAATCTACAACTTGACTGAACTTTTGGGGTTGTTCAAGGGTTTTTTCTTCAGCCTATTCAAGGATAAGTTGACCAAAAATTGACCAAGTATTTTAGAGGTCAATTTCATCTAGTTTGACCAAGTTTGACTTTGTTGATCTAGGGTTTTTTTCTGTTGATATAAAATTACAGAATTCAAATTTTGTACTATCTCTGCTGAACTATTGAAGATAAAAGAAGATTTGATCAAAGTGTTTCCCTCCATTGGGGTTTTTCCCTAGCTAGCCGCCACATCTTGTGTCTCTTATCTTGGCATGTTTTCTATTGATCATTTAATGTTCTATCTGACTTGACTTAATGTATATGTGATTGGCTAATAAGAAGAAAATAAGTAAACTACTCTAAGCATAGAACATAACAGAATTTAACATGGTATCATAGCTGAGGTCAAGACAAAGCCCAAGAAAAAGCAAAAACAACAATAATCAACGAAGAGAAGGTTGAAAAGGCTATCTTAAAAAGAAATCATGGGGTCCTTAATACACTTCCCTCCTAAAGACAAAATCCATGAGAAGTCTGATTATCATGGATGGAAGATGTCTCTCGGTCTAACATTAGAAGAGAAAGAAGAGTTGGACCATGTGAGAGGTGGGATTGTTGAGCCTCCATCAAATGCATCCACTGCTACTAGGAACAAATGGACCAAGGGAGAAGTCAAAGCAAGGAAGATCATCCGGGACTCTATCGACAAGCATTTGGTGGCCTATGTTTCCAAGCTAAACACCTCCAAGGAATCTACGATAGACTGGTGAGTTTATTTAAATTTAATGATGCAATTCAAGTCTTGTTTCTTAGAAATAAGCTGAAGGAAATTAAGAAGGGCAAAGATGAGAGTATGCAAGCATATCTCTTAAGGATCACCAAGATCAAGAATGATCTCCTATCTATTGGGGAAGTAATTCCTGACAGGGAAATGACACTCACAACTCTTGGAGGACTACCATCTGAATGGCATATATTCAGGACTACTCTTCTCAACAATAACATAATTCCTATATTTGAGGAATTAATGGCTAGATGCATTTAAGAAGAAACAAGGATGGAAGAGCAAGAAATGGCCATACTTAAAGGTCATCCCTCTGCCTTTTCTTCTCATACTAAAAGAAGAAACAATTTTGGGGCTAAATTAAAAGGAAAGGCTAGACCAATGGGTGGAAGAAAAGGACGATGTTACAATTGCAATAAAATGGGTCACTATGCAAGGAAGTGCCCTGATAAAACGGACTCACACCAGGACAATGATCAAAATCCCTCTCAAGGCAATCAAAGGACTAGCAGGTCAAATGGCAGAGGTAAAAGAGGTGTCGGAAATCAAGGAAGAGGACAATCATTCAAAAAGGCAAGAAATTCCAGGTATGAATCTAAAACTGTTAACAATAAGTAAGATGAATATTATCTACCAACAGCTCTATCTACCACTATTCCCCCGAACTCGCTGGGAAATTGGCTTATTGATAGTGGTGCCTCAAGGCACTTCACTGGTTACAAAGAAGATCTCTATAATTTGATAGAGAAGGAAACCAACCTCGAAATTGTTCTTGGAGATAATTCAAAATATCCCGTGAAAGGCGTAGGAAATGTCACTCTTCAATTCAATCAGGGTAATACCATTCACTTGCAAGATGTATTATATGTACCTAATCTCAAAAAGAACCTGTATCCATTTTGGCAATGGAAGACAAAGGCTACAAGGTGGCTTTCAGTGATGGCAAGGTATGTGTCTGGAAAAATAACTTTAAATATGCTTTTACTCTTGGGTTTTGAGTTGATTCATTATATCAGGTCGGAGGAAGTCCGTTGGGTGTCATGTCTTGTGACACATCTCTTCATTCTGAACTATGCCATTGGAGGTTTGGTCACCTTCATTATAAATCTCTACCCGATGTAAGAAAAATGGTGACCGGGATGCCCGAGTTTAGATTAGAGCAAGAAGGTGTATGTCTAGGATGTGCAGAATGAAAGCTCAAAAGGAAACCATTCCCCTCAAGCCAAAGCAAGACCTCTGATATATTGCAGTTGGTTCACCCAGACAAGACTTGGATATACTTCTTGAAAAAGAAGGATGAAGTTTTCTCTTGGTTTCGACACTTCAAAGCCTTTATCGAGAATCAAACTGAAAAGAAGATCAAGACCTTAAGGACTAATAATGGGATTGAATATGAATCCAATGAGTTTCATGACTTTTGTAAAGAGGCTGGCATTAAGAGGAGGACTACTACACCATATACTCCTGAGCAGAATGGTGTGGCAAAAAGGAAGAATCGTACAATTGTGGAAGTTGTTCATGCTATGCTCCATGATCAAAGACTTCTGATGTTTTTATGGGCCGAAGTTGCCAATACTATTGTATATGTACAAACCGATGCCCTCATCAAGCATTGGGTTCTAAGACTCCCGAAGAAATGTTCACCAGTAAGAAACCTGACATATCTCATTTTAGAATTTTTGGAAGCCCTGTATATTTTCATCTGTCGAAAGAGAAAAGGAATAAATTGGGTGCATCTGGAAAGAAAGGAATCTTCGTGGGCTATAGCGAAAATATTAAGGGCTATAGAATCTATGTAGTTGGTCAAAGGGGAGTCGAGATTAGTCATGATGTCACCTTTAACGAAGATATGGCTCTTAGCAAAGTAGACAATCTTCCTAATTTAAGGGGATCTAAAGAAGCTGATACCGGGAAACCGAAGGAAAAGGAAGATGAGACGATGCCTGATGTGTAAGAACCTATGGATCCTATTGATCCTCCTCCGTAAGAGCCTTCCTCTTCTAGGAAGAGGCCTTCATGGCTTAGGGGGACACTTGATGATGCTGAAGGACACATTGCACCCTGAGGAACCTTCCGTGAAAGTAAGAAGACGAACAAGTACCAGGGAAACCTGACCATCATGAGCACGATCATCCAAAATAAGCCGTCGTCATTCATAGATGCTGTCAAGCATCAAGTATGGAAGGATGCTATGACCGAGGAATATGAGTCCATTATGAAAAATTGTTTGGGATGTGGTCCCCAAACCCCAGGACAAAGTAGTTGTCACTTCAAAATGGCTTTACAATATAAAGCATGTAGTTGATGGAAGTACAAAAAAGTACAAGGCTCATTTTGTCGCTCATGGCTTCTCCCGGAAGGAAGGTATAGACTATGACGAGATATTTGCACCTGTTTCCATATATACCACCATCCACTCAATCATAGCCCTTGTTGCTTCGCAAGGATGGAATCTACATTAGATGGATGTCAAGACTGCATTCTTACATGGTTCGATCAAAGAGGAGGTCAATGTGGAGCAACCCGAAGGATTTGAGATTTATGATCGAGAATCTCATGTGTGTAGGTAGAAGAAGGCCTTCTATGGGCTAAAGCAAGCACCCCGAGCATGGTATGAGAGGATCGATAGCTACTTGATGAAGTTAGGATTCACTAGGAGTGAAGCTAACCTTAACCTTTACTTTAAGGTTATAGATGAAAAGCCTCTCATACTAGTGCTATATGTTGATGACCTCTTTCTAAGAGGTGTAGACCCTCTCATTCATGAATGTAAGAGGGAGTTGGCTTCTGAGTTCAAGATGAAAGACCTAGGACTTATGCACTATTTCCTAGGACTGGAAGTCTGGCAAAAACTAGGGGAGATTTTCCTATCTCAAGAAAAATATGTGGTGAAGATATTGGAGAGATTCGGCATGGTGGACTGCAAGCCCGTAGCTACCCTGATGGAGCTTGACTTCAAGAAGTTAAGCGGTAGTGTTTCCGGACTTGGTTTACAAAATCCTACCGAGTATCGTTAACTTGTCGGTGCATTAATGTTCTTGGTGAACTCCTATTTAGATATATGCTTTGCAGTCAACACATTGAGTCAACATATGGTTGAGCCCCACCACTCACATTGGATTGGTGCCAAGAATCTATTGATATATCTCCGTGGCACAATCACTCATGGGTTGAGATACACTGTCGGAGATGTGAAACTACTTGGGTATATTGATGTTGATGAGGCAGGCAGTGTGGTGGACCGAAAGAGCACTTCTAGGTGTTGTTTCTCTTTGGGATCTGCCTCGATATCCTAGATGAGTAGGAAGCAGAAGTCGGTGGCTTTGAGCACTACCGAGGCAGAGTACATTGCTGCTAGCATGGCCTCCTGTGAGGCAGTCTAGTTGTAGAAGCTCTTCAGTGAGTTGTTTGGATTTACATTGGATACTACCATGTTTCTATGTGACAAGCAGAGCAGGATCCGTTTATCAAAGAATCTCGTATTTCATGATCACTCCAAGCATATTGATATCAGGTACCACTATATTCAAGATATGGTATAGTTAGGAGCAATAAGGCTCCAAAATATTTGTATAGATGAACAGGTCGCTGACATTTTGACAAAGCCCCTAGGAAAGGTCAAATTCCTGACTTTTCAAGAACGACTTGGTGTCATGCAGAGACCCTCTTATGAGGGTTGAGTATGATGTATTAAGCTTTGGGAGCTTCAAGGGGGCACAGGGTTCTTGGAGAGACATGTGACCACAGGGAAACTCACCATCCCCTCGTGGTGCACTATGTATAGGGTAAAGGTTCAACCTTCCCCTATAACACCCCATGGCAACTGTGGAACAAGATTCTTAATTCTCCTGTGGGCCAGGATGATTCATTCTCCATGGCAACTGTGGAGCAGGACGATTAGTTCTCCTATAGGCCAGGATGATTCATTCTCCTATGGACAGGATGATTAGTTCTCCTTTCGAGGCATCTTTCCCATGCAGTCTGGGACTCATGGGAAGTACCTCTCATCTGATCAACGAGTAGGGAAATGAGGATAGGGACCATAGTAGTACTATCGATGGATGCATCGTTGTATCTACCGTAATCCCTATCTTAGGATGACCTCCATTGATCTGGGGTCAGTGAGAGTGTTTCACACCTTGAGACTGACTTCGGGTCAGTGGAGGATGGTATGATACATCCTCGATCATTTCTTCTTCTTCATAGTTCGAGCAGAGTAGAGCAAAACAAGCAAAGTTGGGTCAATATGTACAGGACAGTGCATTTGATGGATGGATAGCAATGACGATCTGACAGGTTGCAGATGAAGTTCTCCCTAGCTGAGAGGGAGTGTTAAAATTGGCAACTAGGGCCAAACTCCAAGTGGATCACCTTATTTATGGCTTTTGATATTTTTCCTAGATTTCTCTCATCGAGAGGTGTGGGATTGATCTAAAGGTCATTCGATTCCGATAAGTATTTATGGAGATATGAATTTATTTTGATTATGGACAAATTGTCAAGGTCGGCTAGCAAACTTATGTAGGCTCAGAAGCCCAACAGTTATGTCTATTCAACCTCAATGTTTGCATATAAATACAAGGAGCATTCTCCTCATTTGGACAATTAATTTCACTCATCTTCTCTTTCTCTCTTCTATGCATAAAAGGAGCCTCTCTCTCTCTCTCATGTGTGGCTGAAAGGAAGACATCCTAGGGCAAAGAAGATGTAGAAAGAAGGATGCTAGGGTAGTAGGTCATCTCTTTGACCAGTGTTGACTGAGCGTTGACCTTCTAGAAGTGCAAATTGAGTGTGGTTGCCTCTCCTAGGCAGGCCACAATTTTGGGCACAAAAATCGAGGTGATCTGACCTCTGGTTTGACCGGTATTGACTTCCCTACTTTAGCGTTGCAAGGTGACTTCAGAAATCTGCAAATTGACTGAACTTTTGGGGCTGTTCAAAGGTTGTTTCTTCAAGCTATTCGAGGACAAGTTGACCAGAAATTGACCAAGTATTTTTGAGGTCAATTTCAGCTAGTTTGACCAAGTTAGTCTTTACTAATCTAGGGTTTGTTGCTACTGATATAAAATTACAAAATTCAGATTTTGTATTATTTCTCTCTGCTAAACTATTAAAGATAAGAGAAGATTTGATCAAAGGG
This sequence comes from Pinus taeda, assembly GCA_000404065.3. NCBI lineage: Eukaryota > Viridiplantae > Streptophyta > Pinopsida > Pinales > Pinaceae > Pinus > Pinus taeda. The sequence goes on from APFE031435058.1 coordinate 83,322, forward strand.
TTTCCCCGCATTGGGGTTTGTCCCTGGCTAGCCACCACATCTTGTGTCTTTTATCTCGGCTTATTTTTTATTGACCATTTAATGTTCTATATGCACTTTAATTAATGTATATGTGATTGTCTAATAAGAAGATAAATAAGTAAACTTCTCTAAGCATAGAACATACCATAATTTAACCCAAAAAAAAGGAATGAAGATGGAGAAATCATCATAATTAATGCAAGGCTTGTTTGTAAAGGTTATTCACAAATTGAAGGAATCAAATTTGAAGAAACCTTTGCACCAGTAGCTCGTGTGGAAGCTATAAGGATGTTCTTGGCATTTTTTTGCTCAAAAGGATTTAAAATCTATCAAATGAACGTAAAATCAGCATTTCTGAATGGGGAACTCAAGGAAGAATTCTACATGGAGCAACCAGAAGGGTTTAATCTAGCAAAAGAAAAAGACTTTGTTTTTAAGTTGAAAAAGGCATTATATGGGTTGAAACAAGCTCCTAGAGATTGGTACGCAAGATTAGATCACTATCTACAACAACAAGGCTTCAAGAAGGGGTTGGCAGGAAGTGATCTCTACATAAAGATGGATGAGGATATGTTACTAGTCACTCTTGTCTATGTTGATGATCTGATTTTTTCTAGTAATAATGATGAGATGAGCCATGAGTTTGCTCAAAATATGTCAAAAGAGTTCGAAATGTCGATCATGTGAGTTTTCTTACTTCCTTGGACTACAAGTATCTCAAACCACAGCAGGCATGTTCATATCTCAAGCAAAATATCTTAAAGACATGCTTAAAAGATATGAAATGGAAGACTATGCACCCATGAGCACACCTATGACCACAGATTCCAAATTAAGCAAAGATGGTGACTCTCCTCTAGTATATGAAACTCATTACAGGTCAATAATTGGAGCCATCCTATACTTAACTGCCACGAGACCTAACATTATGTAAGCAGGAGGAATGGTGGGAAGATTTCAATCAGCTCCTAAAAAATCCCATTTTTTGGCTGTAAAAAGAATTCTTAGATACTTGAAAATAACTCATGATTTTGGTCTTTGGTACCCTAAGAGATCAACTCTTATTGTGACTGCATACACCAATGTTGATTGGGCTGAAAGTGTCGATGATCGAGAAATTACTAGTGGAAATGCATTCTTCATGGGAAATTGTCTAGTATCTTGGCTCAGCAAAAAACAAACATCCATATCACTTCTACAGCTGAGGCCGAGTATATAGTTGCTGCATATTTTTGTACTCAAATATTATGGATGAACGAAGCTCTGAAAGATGTCAACATAGGTACCAATCAACCAATCACCATCTATTGTGATAACATAAGTGTTATCAGTCTCAGCAAAAATCTAGTGATGCACTCAAAGACCAAACATATATCAATCAAGTATCATTTCCTTCGTGAACAAGTAGCTGAACAAAACATGAACTTGGAATATATCAATACTAAGGAGTAGATAGCTGATATTTTCACAAAACCTCCTCCTTGAGAAGAATTGGAACATCTTCACCAGAAGATGGGGGTTATTTCTCTAGCATCACATCAAGTTGATTCATAAAGATGTTGCATGACAGGGGGAGCAGTTCGATAGGGGGAGTCCTTGTGCACTCCTTTGCCATTGATGTCAAAGGGGGAGAGAAGAATAATATTGCCATCAATGACAAAGGGGGAGATCGTTAATCTAGGTTGTCATTGATGTCAATAAAGCAGTGTTTGTGATGGCAAGTTCTTTGATACATGATTGCCCATTGATGCCAATTGATCATAAAGCTCATAGTGATGAAAGTTTGATATATGATGAGATAGAGGACCCAAGTGGATTGAAGATATATATATATATATATATATATATATATATATATATATATATATAATAGAAGAAGTAGATCCATAAAGCAATAGGAGCAAGAAGCCAAAGATGAGAAGCCATCATGAAGCCAAAGAGTAAGATGAAGAGTTTATCAAAAGCCATCAAAGAAGCAAGTCATCGGAGCAAGAGAAGTAGGTTATCACATATGCCCAAGGGTAAGTGCTATCAAAAGAACAAAGAGCAACAGCTATAATAGAGGAGTAAAGAAGAAAACATCGGAGGAGCCATATCGAAAGTATCACATGTAATATATGCCCAAGAAGAACTGATAGGAAGAAAACAATGGAGGAGCATAAACAGAGTTATACGAGGTCACAGGAATATAAGCCACAGGAGCAAGAGCTATCGGAAGAGTGGAAGAGTGAAGAGAAATCACAGGAGCAACAATTATCGAAAGAGCGGGGGTAGGAGTGTACAAATGTTTTGATCATGGCTGAAGGCTGGCGCTAAATCCTAGTTGTCGATCTCATTTTCAAATTCTTACGTCACATTCAACGATGGGGGTTAGACCTGTTTTTAACCCGTGCGCTAGTTGAAGACCCGCAGGCCGTAGATTTGATGACCTCGTATATCTAATGGATATTGGGTCATAAAGTGATCGGGCATTAAATCTAAAAACGGACCCAAACATTTATAAATCAAGGATTTATAATCCTTATCGGCTCAGTAAAGGCAGTTAAGCGTTACGCAAGTTCCCCAGCCGATATCGTTGTGAACCATTGGATCCAGCACACCTTGATCAAATGGTGGAGGATCGGTGATTGGGTTTGTTGATCGGGTGGATCAACAACCAATGGATTAATGGTGAGATCAATGGTGGAGAATTAATCTGATAAGACTTGGGACTGAGTGGACCCGAGAAGTTTATGGACACGGGTTTAATTTTATTTGGGGCTTGTCTTGTGCATTCAAGTGGGACCAGCATTCATTTGTGGGATTAAAGGAATAACTCTGATTTTTTCATGAAGTTGCAATTGCGATTAAAGGTAATGGCGTGGCATGTGGGACCTCCATGTGGGTATAGCAACTCTTATATGGATTTTCATGAATAATCAAGTCTATGGATAGAAGACTTTCTGATATATATTTTTTATACAAGTCAACCTCCCTCCAATAGACGTGTCCTTTGGTCATTGGTGAAACTCGTATAAAAATCGGTTAAAACGCTTCAGTTCTGAGTGTCTGCCTCGAGCACACAAATAGAACATAAAGAAGTTCACAACTCGTGAACTTGAAGAGATAGAGGGACCCGAAGGAACAGTTGAAAGAAGATGAAGTCGAAAGGTCCAACGGAAGAAGATGAAGCCGAAAGGTCCAGTGGAAGAAGATAAAGCGGAAGGTCTGGCTGACGCAGAATTTGATGTAGAAGATGAAGGCCAAGCTAAGAAGGAAGTTGAATACAGAGTGGGAGGACAATATTTTCACCTGATTCATCTTGAAAGATAGGGTCGGAACCCTTGGGGTTGATGCCTCAAAATAGGAAGGATTGGTGTCCTTGGAGTTTGTGCTCCTAAATCCAAGGTTGGTGCCTTGATAAGATAGGGTCAAAGCCCTAGAGGTCAAAGCCTCATCAAAACCAAGTTGGAGCTTGGAACACATTTATATTGTATTTATTATTTTATTCAATATAATTATACTTATACATTTCTCTATTTAAATTGTGAAGAATTAAACTGGTAATAATCACAATTGAAAGAAAATATTGATTCACCCCCCCCCCCCCTCTCAGTATTTCCAACAGTACCTTGCAGCTTGGGAATCCTTTATTCTTCTATCCCTGTCATGACAAGTGACTGATCTGATGCTTTTATCACCTCAGCCTTGCCATCAAACATATGAATGGAGTGTCCTTGCTGGCAAATGTGGACCAAGAAAAACAAGTTTCTCCTTAGTTGTGGGAGATATAAAACATCATGCAGAAGAAATTCTAGAAGACCAGTCAATTTGAGCCTGATTGTGCCAACCCTTGATGGCTTGAGTTTTGATTTCTCTGTAAAGTAAACTACTCCATCAACATTTTCAAAAAATTCTCTTCTAATAGTCATGTGGCAATTTTCTCTTAAGTCAAGCAATCAATCATTTTTCCAAGAAGCAAGTGAATAATTAAACAAGTCTTCATTTACTCCAATATTACAATGTGCCACAACATAGTGAGCAGATTCAGGTGCTTTAATTTTCTCTTTCTCATTAGTTTTACATTAGGGTTGATTTCTTTCCTACTCAATTATGTCCCAAGGAAAATTGCATGTGGATGCATCATGTGATCCATCTCTATTGCAACGTATGTAATGTAAATTTGACTTTTCTCCTTCAGAGTATCTGTCGCCCCCTCCCCCACCCCCCTCCGCCTCTGCCTCTGCCCCCGCCTTTGAAATTTCTTCTTCCTCTTCCTCTTTGACCACCTCTTCCTCTGGAAGAATCTTGAGAAAGATTTGTTTCTCTATGTGCAAGACACATAGCCTCTTCAGAAAACTGAGGAGTTGTCTTCTTCCCAAAATCTTTCTCTCTTTTAGAAAATTTATTCACAAAGTAGTCAAAGGTAATTTCTTTGAGGTTTCCATTTGCTTGCAATGACTCAAGATAATTTGAGTAAGTGGGATAAAGTGCCTTGACAAAATCTATCAGAGGAATATCTAGTTCAACATTAGTGACTTTGATATCATGCATAATAGATTTCACTTATGATGCAAGAGCAAGAGGATCATCATTTTGTAATTCAAGGTTGAACAATTTAATCATGAGTTGAACAACTTCAAGTGCAAAGTGTGATTCATAGAGTTCCTTCAATTTTTGTAAGGCTTCAAAACAAATTGAAAATGGGGAAATATGGCAACTCACCTCTTCATTTACTGATGTTGCAATCAAGGCATAAGCCTTTCTATTCTTATTTTCCTAAATGGTGAATTCCTTGTCTGAGGTAGGCTTTTTTGGTTCTTTGTCTCCTTCTCCAACACACACTCCTTTCCACATCTCATTAAAAATGAGTGTGTTTGATATTCTGAGGGAACTCAAGATAATTCTCCTTCCCATTGAGAACCACTCCCACAATAGATATTAATGAATTCATTGTAAAATCTGTACTGTGGAAAAAAAATACTTATGCTTCAAAATTTTACTCCTAATGGTAAAAAAAGAAAATTGATTCTGATATATGAAAACAGAGGTATTATGTGAGGCAAGTTTATATGGGGAGAGGGTTAAATGGGGGAGGGATTATATGAGGGAGGAGGTTTATATGGGGGGAGGGTTAAATGGGGGAGGGATTGTATGAGGGAGGCCCCGCGGTTATGAAATAAGTGGTATCCCACGGTGGTATTGGAAGGAAACAAAACTATGCATACACAAAAAGTGTGTATTAACTGGATAGGAGGAGGTAACTAGACAATGTTCAATGTAACCTGATAGCATTATTACATCTCTACCAACAGCGTTAACTCTGTGGTAACGAATAGGCACAACATACGTGTGGGGGAGTGATGGTGTTCCAAATGCTAGAAGTGTATGGGGGAGCAACAGTTAAGCGGTATAGGTATGCAAAGAGCAGTATGCAAAGAGTGGTATTAAAGATAAATAATCAGTGAATTCATTTTGTGTTGTGTTCATAAGTGATCTTAACTGACATAAAAATAAAAATTGTAAAATAAATATTGATTCACTCACCCTCTCAATATTTCCAACACAAGGAAATTTCCTCCATAATTATCAGCGAAAGAAAGACAAAAAGTCATCAAATCCAGTGCACCTTATTCTTAGATAGAAGGAGATTTGTACCAAACATAACCTAATTTGATCATTCGAATATGTGTTTGAGAAGATGAAGTACCTAAGATATTGAAATCATGTTCTGATGAACCATGTCGAGGACACTTTTCTAACAAAATAAATGCATATAAAGTACTTCTGTTGGGATATTATTTGCCTTCTATTTTCAAGGATGTCAATGAATATGTCAAAAGATGTGATAGTTGTCAAAGAATGGGGAGACCTATTCAATTAGAAGAGATGCCTCTAGTAGACCCACTTAGGATGAAAATCTCCATGAGGTAGTCTATAGGCCTTAGGATTAAAAAAAAACAAAAACAAAGACAAAAAAGAAAAAACAAACAAACAAAAATGAAGAAACAAAAAAGACAACCCTATTTTATTTATTTTAACAATGATGCAGGTACAACAAACTTCTAGAAGCAACAAAGAAGATCAGCCTACAGTCCAAGCACTCATCTTCAGAGCAGTCAGGGACCTTCTCTACATCAATCTCATTCATTCCCACACTTTTCCTAAGCCTCCTTTGTCATTCCTAGGTCTCTTCCATCCATTGTAATCAGTCTTGAATTGCTACAGGATACCAAAAAGCACAGAAAAAGGATGCACATATGAATTTTTTCCATCTATGAGAAAAAGCGAAAGTCTTTAGGAGTCCCTAGAAACCATACATCTCATCATCTTTCAATTTTTCCTTCATTGTTTCAATGATCACCACAATAGTCTAACCTTGCACCCATTTTCCACTAATCATCAACAGAGAATGCCTCTCCATCACCAGAAGTAGCCTCCTCCTTAATTATAAAATTTTGTAAGGCTCCAACCAAAATAAATTGTGAGTCTAAGGAGTTTTGTGGATACTAAAGGAAAACACATAGTCTTGTAGCAGTCTTCAAAATCCCTATAGATCAAATTTTGCATTATCGATTAGAGGAGCTATGAAGTCCACAATATTCAAAGAACACAAAAAACAAGTCTGTGTAGCGACATGATATCCTGTAGGCTACTACAGGATCTTCAATAACCAACATTAGTAGCATCAAGCCACCCATAGAAACAGTGTTTTAGCCATCTGAACTAAAGATATGTGGGGAAATATCAACAATAATAAAAAAACTCCATAAGACCTATATAAGATCATCACAAGTAGCTTTAGGGCCATCAAAGGCAGCGTCAGTAGTTACATCAACAATATCCATCTCATTTGCAAGAAAACATCAAAGGTAAGGCCTAGGAATGAAATCCTCAACCTCTCTTTCAAACGTATTTTAACTTAAAAAAACATTGGAAGTGTAAGAAGGAAAAGGTTTTATAGTCCAAACTTAGATCATCCTTGGCCATATTTGGAAATCAACTTCAATTTTCTCCAATGTCACCCACACATGTGCAAAGAAGATGAAACAAAAGGGGAGATAACTCAAGAGAGTGGACCAACGTTTCCTACTTATTGTGGAACATGGAAATCAACATGGTAGGTGGGGGCCAACTCACATAGCGCGTTGAGCCCATAACCTCAATGAATAACTTCTTAAGTCACCCCTCTCCTCCACCCTCTTTGAGTCTATTCTTGAATGAAAAATCTTATTTTAAACACCAAGGAGACTCACTAGTGCTGCAGGAGGTCAATGGAGCCAAAACATTTCTAACAATGGCTGTTATAGGAAGCTACAGGGTTTTTCAAACCAATGCTATAGGAAGTTGACATAGTGCTATAGGAAGCTCATTTCTAACCAAGATAGCCATAAAACATATAGGAGTAAAGGAAAACAATTAGAAGGAGTGTAGGTGCAATTTATCCTCATAAAAAATTGATATAAGGACCTAAGAAACCATCTCAATCATCAGGAAATGCACTACATAATTTTTACATTCTTGAAATTTACTAAGGAAAACAGTGAATTCATTGAGCATTTACTCAAATTATATGGTGTGTTGAAGGGATAGGGTGCATTGAACAAAGAAGTTCATGTTGACACTTTTCTTTCCCTTAGCCTTGTACAACAAGCTGTCAAATTCTCCTTTGTCTCAACATCTTCCACTACACAGGAAACCATAGGATGCTATAGCAGCAAAAGGTAAACCCCTTTGTTCCATTTTGTTAGAAGTTTATTAAAGCCATGGAAGGGGAATTTAACAGAAAAGAACCTACAGACCCCTCCAAGATCCATCAACACCATGATGTTAAGAACATTTTTGAAAATTGTCAACGGCTAGGATTTTTCGAGAGACTAAGAGGCTTTAATGAATAAATTGCCTAAGAGTTTACCTCAAATATCCTACAAATAGAAGGGTGTGAGGTTATCACTATGGTTAAAGGCCTTATCATCTACCTAATAAATAAATTATCAACAAGGTAGACACACTCACCGAGGGTGTCAAATGGAACAAAAAAGAGAGCCTTGACGCCACTACAACCAAGAAGAATTTCTTCCTTCTGAATGAGCAACTCATAGAGGATAAAAATGGAGTGAGGGAGAGCCTACCATACCCTTGGGATGAGATTGCCTACCATATCCTCAAATATATTTCATGTGAGGGTAGGTTAAGCATTGAATATGCCTATCAGTTTAAATTGTTCCATCAACTCATATTTCAAGTAGATTTGTTTGTCCAAGAGAGGTTCATTATTCCTCATTTCCTCCTTCAATCTATAAAAGGAATGAGCCTAAGGGTGAAAGGAGGAAAACAACATTATCTAGCTCACCATGAGGTTATATGATTGATAGTCATATATGCCTTGGAGAGTCTGCAAAACCTTTTTTCTTGGACTGATTTCGTAGACGGGGAAAAAGAACCATTTTTAGAAACCCAAGTCCAACCTCAATTAGAGCTAGAGGGGGCAGAAATAGAGGAGGAAATTGAAGCAGAAGTAGAAGGGTAAGTTGAGATTGAAGGCAATAAATCAAAGAGAGAATTAGATGAAGAGATAAAAAGGAAGTGTAAGGAAGGATAAAAACACAAGTTGAAATAAAGGTAGAGGCAAAAGTGCTTGGGGAAGGGCTTGCTAAGCTCAATTTGACAGAATCAAAGGCTCAAAATCCCCAAGAGGATATTGAGACATTCTCCAACCCAATCACCATTGAGGAGTCAATTAGCCAGAAGGAAGAAGAATCTAAATAAGAGGAGAAAAAAGAAGTTGAGGAAACCTCCACATAATTCAAGGGAAAAGAGCCTACAAAACCCTATTTATTGGACAGATGTCATAGACATGGACAAAGAAGCCTTTTTAGAAATCCAAGTCCAACCTCAATTGGAGCTAGAGGGAGGAGAAACAAAGGAGGAAATTTAAGCAAAAGTAGTGATGAGCCTCATAAATGGGCAATTATATGGGCTCATTTTACCTCCTAACCTAGTCAAATCAACCATTCTCTTAGCTTATTATATGATTTTCTGATTATATTTATGCTTATAGAGTGAGTTGATTTAGTTATGATGCCATGTGATGTAACATGTATTTAATGTGGATTATTGATGGATTTCGAGGTCAAAGTCAAGGATCTAGTGGTCAAATGGAAGCAATAACTCAAAGTAGACAGAGGAGAGGACTTATAGGAGGTAATCCCCCTCATTTATTACTCCTCACTTTGAATTCCCCTTCATTCAGCATGGAGTACAAGCAGCCAAATCATGCACTAGAAGGCAGCGGAGCAAGTGGAGGATGATTGATAGTTATCTCAAGTTTTGGGAGCCAAACCTCCCTAATTCTAAGGAAGTCGTTGGTAGCTTTATATGTATAAGTAGATAGGCCTAGGGCCTCACTAGGTCAGATTTTTTCTTATGTAAACTCTGCTCAAATTTCGAGCTTACTATTTTGTGACAACTTCATGTAAACTTGCTATTTTTTGATAATGAAGATGGAATCCTTTTTGAGCTAGCACTAAGTTACCTCAGAGGGTTGAAGCTCTTGGGTTAGGGCCCAATCCAAGTAGCAAAGATTCTCTTTACTTGTATTTGTATGCTTACTTCAGTTGTAGATTAATTTGTTGTTAGATGTATTTCTTTTATGGTTAAGAATAGGTTGCTTTTGATGATTTAGTAGTTTGCTTCCATTTTTTCTTTCTGTAGTAAGTTAAGCAGTAATTACAAAAGACTCAAAAGGCTAGAAATAGTGCCTTGGCCTCTCTTCCTCCCTCTGGGACCATGATCTGAGGCAAAGACCCTCTTGCTGCCCCAAAAACATAGATTTTCCTCATTCATAGGACTTCTAGTGTTTGCAGCTCTTTAGTAGGTTAATAGTCCAGTTTTGCTTTGCTTCAGATCTCCTTCATCATGTTCATTTCCTGATTTTCAATAGTCCTCTTTCATGCTTTTCTTTCCTACATTTCCTTTCATAGATCATAGTTTAGATCATTTTAATGCAAAAATCTTTTTTTCTATATGCACTCATTTCATTTCTTGCTTGATCTTCTTGGCTGACTGTCAATTTCTATGCAGCAGATCTCTTCCAGCAGTAGGCCAGCTTGTCCGCAATCACACCCTCCATCTGATCCATGCCCTATAGGTATCCCAAACTTCACCTCAATTCTGCCCTAGATTCCTCCATTTTTCATAGAAATTCTTCCTCTCTCCTTGAGAAAATCCAATCATCTTTCTATCTCCTGATGATTCATGGTAGACCTTAGGCTTCCTAAAACCTCATTCCAACCTTCATATACCTTTTCCACCCACTATCACACCCTCAAAACAGCGGAAATTGCTCTCGGTCTCCTCCTATAATTTCCCTGTTTTCCTCTTGTAGTTTCCTTGTGTCCTCTTGTAGTTATTCTTGTAGACTTTCTTTTGAAGGCCAAGTGTGGGAAAAGCCTCCAGAAGGCCACCTAAGACCTCCTAGGACCCATCCACACCATCTTCCATCCTCCCAAGCTCCAAAACCACCCTTTAACGCCACCTGTTCACTGCCACACTCACACACAATAAATTAGATGCATGTCAAATTCACATAAAAAACACATAAAAATCCAAAAATATGTTTTTTTCTTATTTACTTCCAAAAATAGCATGGTTAGATGTTGTTTTCTTTCTTGAGTAGGTAATCGCATTGCTTTCATGGTTTTTATAGTTTTTTTGGCAAAAGTAGAATTAGCTTGTTAATTAGGGTTTACTAGGTCTTGCTTTACATTCCAGTCTTTTTCCTTTTTGCAACTAGAATAGCTTTTATAGAGTAATATTTCTTTATTCCATCACACATAGAGCTTCTTTTGAGATCTATAGAAGTTGGCTTGAGCTCCTAGTGATCTTCTGCCGGTTGACCAAGTTACAACCTGCAGTAAGAACTAGTACTTGTGCATACAGCACCAACGCTTCCAAGTTTGTTACAAACTACCGGTTGATAAAAGTAAAGTTGGCAGCCCAGGAATTGCAGCATTCTTGCTACAATACTGGCGTTCACCACTTTTTGGCGTCGTTGTCGGGGAAGAGTCAGAGTATTTTCTGATTATTTCTTTCTTCTATTTTCTATTACAACATTCTGCTAATAGTTTATTTCCACAAAAGTAGACTAGTCATTTCTTTTCTTTCAGTTCTACGTTTCCTTTCTTTCCCTTCCAATTCTGCAAATTTCATTTCGGCAAAAATAGACTAGTCATTTCCTTTCTTTCCGTTCTGCATTTCCTTGCTTTCCTTTTTAATTCTGCAAATTTCCATTCAGCAACTTCATTTCAGCTAGTTGCAATTTGTTTTGTTCAATCACAATTTCAGTTTCTACAGGTACTATCAGTGTGGGGAGAAGAAAAAAACCAACCAAAAATATTTCCTTTCATGCCTCGTAGGAATAGAGATAACTCAAGAAAGATTTTTCCCAACACTCCCACTACTTCACACAGCCAAACTTCTCTCTTCTTTGGTGGTTGTGATCAAGAAAAACCCTTAGGTGAATAACCGAACATATTTGAAGAACCTATAGGGGAAGAAGAAGAAGAAAACATTCCTCTGGAGCCAATGGCTGAAAACAAAAATGCTAGGGGAAATGGAGAAAGAATAGAGGGTACCTTTCCCATTCAGGAGACCAATGGGAACACAAAAATGAAAAATATAAGTCCTTCAGCCCTACCTCACTTACATGGCCTAACTACAGAAGATCCTGACACCTTGTTTGAGTTTGTCGTCATCTGTCAAACTTATGACTATGTAGAAGACAAGAAAAAGTTGAAACTGTTCACTTCTACTCTCAAAGACGCAGCATTGCACTGGCTCATGGGGTTACCTGGCAATAGCATCACAACTTGGGCTCAGATGCAGCAAGCCTTTAACAACAAGTATCAACCTCTCTTCGTAGTCTTCCAGGGACTCAGCTAGACCTAGACCTCAGCCATGCACAGAAGGAGAGATTACTTCAGCTCAATGGATTGGATGAATACAAATTTCAATCCCTTCTCCATACAGAGGTAGTTCACCTTCAGAGAAAGATATGGCATGACGAAAATATCAGGGAGAAGAAATTCCAAGAGGGAGATTGGGCACTAGTCTATGATTCAAGATACAAATATTTCGAAGGCAAGCTGAGGACAAGATGGTTGGGACCCTACATTGTGGAGAAATGTAATGACAATGGTTCAGTTCTGATCAGAACCATTGATGATGAAGCCATCCCCATGCTTGTCAATGGACATCGGTTGAAAGTCTACAAGAAACCCCTCTCCAAGTGAGAGTTTATTGAAGATTTGAATAAAACAGTGATGGAAGTGGAGCATGTATTAGCTTCCACTTCACCCACTCACTGAAGAAAATAAAAAACAAAAAATAAAGACTCAAGTGAAAACCTCCATGAGGTGCTTGAGTCCCATCATTGGGTTGAAAACCTCTTATGAGGCGGCCCAGTGATGAAAAAAGAGAAAAAAGAAGAAAATCCTTGGGTGAAAACCTCCCTTGGAGGCGCCCACACAGTCAACCTTCTCTCTTCTTCGGTGGTTGTGATCAAGAAAAACCCTTAGGTGAACAACCAGACATATTTGAAGAACCTATAGGGGAAGAAGAAGAAGAAAACATTCCTCTGGAGCCAATGGCTGAAAACAAAAATGCTAGGGGAAATGGAGAAAGAATAGAGGGTACCTTTCCCATTCGGGAGACCAATGGGAACACAAAAACGAAAAATATAAGTCCTTCAGCCCTACCTCACTTCCATGGCCTAACTACAGAAGATCTTGACACCTTCTTGTTTGATTTTTCCGTCATCTGTCAAACTTATGACTATGCAAAAGATGAGGAAAAGTTGAAACTGTTCGCTTCTACTCTCAAGGACGCAACATTGCACTGGCTCATGGGGTTACCTGGCAATAGCATCACAACTTGGGCTCAGATGCAGCAAGCCTTTAACAACAAGTATCAACCTCTCTTCATAGTCTTCCAGGGACTCAGTTGGACCTAGACCTCAGCCTTGCATAGAAGGAGAGATTACTTCAGCTCAGTGGATTGGATGAATAAAATTTCAAGCCCTTCTCCATACAGAGGTAGTTCAGCTTCAGAGAAAGGTATGGCATGACGAAAATATCAGGGAGAAGCAATTCCAAGAGGGAGATTGGGCACTACTCTATGATTCAAGATACAAATATTTCAAAGGCAAGCTGAGGACAAGATGGCTCGGACCCTACACTATGGAGAAATGTAATGACAATGGTTCAGTTCTGATCAGAACCATTGATGATGAAGCCAGCCCCATGCTTGTCAATGGACATCGGTTGAAATTCTACAAGAAACCCCTCTCCAAGTGAGATTTTATTGAATATTTGAATAAAACAGTGATGGAAGTGGAGCATCTATTAGCTTCCACTTCACCCACTCACTGAAGAAAATAAAAAATAAAGACTTAAGTGAAAACCTCC
>APFE031435058.1:96933-107667 GCA_000404065.3 Pinus taeda
CTTGGAGGTGCCCAGGGCAGGCAATTAAGGTGAAAACCTCTCTGAGGTGCCCTAAATGTTTTCGAAAAAAACAAAAACAAAAAAGACAAAAGAAAAATTATTTTCTGTTGCATCACAGGGTTGCAAGAGGACTACAGGAAGCAGAAGAAGGTGTTAAGGGAACCCTAACATTCACACCGGCATCCATCTCACCTTCTCCACACCTCCCTCCATCATGTTTGGCATCTCTTTCACCCCACTGTACTTTCTTTTTCAAATTTGTGTTTTCTACAGGAGGCTCTGTGTTTTCTACAGGAGGCTCCTGTAGGAATTACAAAGAGCCAAAAATGTCTACAGAAGGCAATTTGAGGGACCAGGAGAGCTTCATGAGGAAATTATCATCCCTCTTACCACCTTCAAGCCTCCTTGCTATAATTTCCAAGCATGCATCACACCCCCAAGCATCATTTCTTTTCTTGTCCAAGAAAAAAAAAACAGTTTTCCAATATTAAAAAAAAAAAAAAAAATAGTTTTCCAATATGAAAAAAAATAAAAATAAAAAAAAGGAAAAAGGCACCAATAACCTTACCTGAAGCTTACATATTTTCCCTCCATCATGCATGACACCTTTGGCATTATTTTGAGCTCCAAGCACAGGGAGAAGCTGAAGTTTCAAGGGGAGAAACAGCTACAAGAGCTCTTGTAGGAATTCTTGTAGCAGCCTATCCCATAGAAGTCTAGCACCAACAGCAAAATATTGCACATCTAAAGGTTGGAAAGGCACATGTAGCCCAGCTCTAGCAAAAGAAAAAGTTGCAAAAGTCCACAATCACACATTAGCTAGGAGAGACAGCATGCATGAAGAAGAATGAAGGCATGCAGCAGAGAGAGAGCCACATCACCTCACAACAAATACACTCAGATCACGGATAAGTAAATAAATCACTCCTCTATTTGAATTTGTGTAATTAGGAGTCATACGAATGCAATGAGATGGTTGATATTGAACAAGGAAAATGTGGCCATCTAACTTGGCCACCTTCATCTAGTTGACTCCACTCATCCGAGATGTCACCCACATGTGCGCGTAGTCAACTCAAGAAAAAGATGCCAAGGACAAGTAGTGGAGGAAGAGTGAACTCCGATGCAATAATGAGGGATGATTACGAGGAGGGGCCATGATGACCAAGCAGGTGGGGACCAACGAACCGAAGATGGCCAACGTACACCTTGCCATCTCAGCACCCATAACCGAAAATATCCATAAAGGGTAATGAGCACTCCTCCCCCGTATTCTCACCACCTTTTCTTCATTTTCTTCTTGTAACTCAACTACAACAGCCTTCTTATGCCCCCACAGCCTCGTAACCACCATCCTCCATCGATTTCCTCCCTATCTTTGCTCTCGGCGTTTTCTACAGGAACACCTACAGGAAATCTACAAGAGGGACAACGAGATTCTACAGGAGGGGTAGTGAGCCATTTTGAAGGGAGAAAACACGGTTTTTCGCACGAAATTCAGTCTAAAGAGGTAGGGTTCATGCATACCCCCTATTGAATATCAATATATGAAAGAAGTTGTCTCAATTTGAGGAGGAAATAAGTCCTTAGGAGGGCAAAAAATACATAAAAAAAAATTGTTATTTAAAAAAAAAACGCAGTCCCCTCTATTTCTTATTTTTCTCAAAAACTCTATGTCTCCACCTCCATATTTGGTTTTTTTTTTTAAAGCACAGGAAATATGACAGGAGGGTTTATGAGAAGGGAGCCCACTAACTCCACTATGCTCCATGTACATCCCCAAGTAGTAGACATATTCACAAGGGCAAATTGGATGAACTTCTTTCAGAAATTTCGAGGGTTTTATGAGGAGATTGCCCAAGAATTTGTTCTCTCTTTGGTCCCTCACACAAGAACACATGCCACTGTAACCATTAGAGGCCTCTCCATCAAAATAACCTTCGAATTCATCAGTAGCGTCACTACCCTTCCTCTTGGGTTGCCTTGGAGTAAAGATGAAAAACCCATTGGCCAGGCTACCAAGAAGAAATTCTTCCAAAATAATGAAACCCCTGTGGAAGATAAAAATGGAATTAGAAGGGCTAGTATACCATATCCCTGGGATGAGGTTAGCTACCAAATAATCAAATCCATTTCTTGTGAGGGGAGGTACAGCATTTTCTATGGTTATCATTTCAGAATCCTCCATGACTTGAGCTATGGCATGGATACCCCAGCACATCAAAATCTCAGTATCCCTTATTTTCTCCTTCAGTCCCTCATTGACTCCAGCACCAAGGTACAAGTAGGAAATTCAGGGCAGTTAGCTAACCATGGCTTAATCAAACTCCTAGTAGAGGAAGCCCTCCATACCTTTACACTCCCTATAGCATGGGACGCTTTTCGAAATATGACAACTGAGGATGACATAAAGGCATTGACCTATGATGTCAATCCTACTGGTAGTGAAGAGGAAGAACAACAAGGAGGAGAAAGTGAAGCCAGTGGTGACATAGCAGAGCAAGAAAGGAAGGAGGAAGGAAAATAAACAGAGGAGGGAAAAGTTGAAGAGATAGAAAAAAAAAGACAGAAGAAAGAGAAAAGGAGGCAGAGAAGGCAGAGCAAGCGGAAAAGTCCCCTGAGACTTTGGAAAGAGAGGCAGCAGTTGCCCTCACTGCCCTCAATACACTAGTCAAGCCAAAGTAGAAGAGGAAAAGATAGACCTCCTTGTATTTCAGGGCAAGGAAGAGCACAAGAATTAAAACAAGCAAACCTCAACCCTCTTCAAAAGTTCCCATTACCATTGAACATTCACCATCTACCAAGGTGAAAGAATCTCCTTCCAAGACACCTATCACATATGAAAGGGGGACTCCAAGATCTTCTACATGGAAGGGAAAGGCAGTACTACAAGACCCAAAGCCAGACCTACAGGAGGCTAAGGAAATCCTATAGGAGACATTGTCTAAACTACAGGAGACCCAAAAGCTTGAGGAAAGGATAGAAGGATAGCTAGAGGTGAAGGAGGAAGCAAAAGAGCTACAAGAACGTGACCCCCAACCTAGTCTTACCTCCTATTACAATCTACTTGAGGGAGGTAGAATAATCCCACAGAAATTTGCAATTCCACTGTTTTTCGAATTGGAGAAAGAAAGAGTGAGAACACACAGGTGGATGCAGATAGCCAAATCCAAAGTGATTGAGGATGTTGGCTATATGGAAAACAAACTCAAGGAAATGGGTAGAGAATTGAGTGCTTTCAGAGACCGAGAAGCCATCACAAGAAACCACCTTGAAAATGGGAATGAAATCCTAAGGAGGCATCTGCAAGAGAAAGAGACTCAGCTGGCATACATGGTCAGCTTATCCATGGAGGCATTACAATGCCGAACACCAGCCAAATCTTATGGCCTCTATCTGAAGGACCATTGGCTTCAATTCCAAATAAAGACTTTGGCACAAAGAGGCACAATGCCTTTCCAAGACTACAGGTAGTTCATGGACCTGTGTGAATAGAGCACCTCAGAGGATAAAGCAAAGATGGCAAAGTTCTACCTACACAACATGGCCCTCATAGACATGAATGTGTGGGACCCCAATGCCAAGCTAGGGGACCTGCAATTAATGGCAATGGCCTCATGGATGAACCATGAAGAATTGAGGGTAGCAGAAATGAAAAGATTGATGATAAAAGAGAAGAATGAGCCATTAATGATAAGAGTTGAGCCATCAAATTCTATGGCACTCATCATCCCACACAACCTACTTGCCAATGACCCTCAAATTGCCCCTAAATATCTAACCAATCAGGCACAAGCCATTGCACACTTTCAAGATATGCAAAGGCTACTTTGGGATGACTGTGTGCATGCATGCATGAGAAGATGGAACACCTTACCTCACAGTTTGCAGATCAGGGAATACCATTCCCCCATGAGGCTGAAGGAGGCATTGAAAAGAGTGCCAATGTAAAAGTGCTCCATGTAAGGGATGAATGTCAACTGGATTGGCCTCAAATTGAGTCCCCCACTCTTCTTACGCATGCTAGAAGGCAGAAGAGAAGAAGAAGAGGAGGATTATTGGAAGGACATAGAAAGAAAGGCGAGGTTTTATGGCCAACATGAGCAGACCACCTCAGAAGCTTGGGATGCTAGAGAGGCCACCAAGGCCATAAAAGATGAGAAGATTAACTAAGTTTCTCAGAGGATAAGCAACACCTTCAGTAGGAGGTGATGATGAGCCTGATAAATGAGTAATTATATGGGCTCATTTTACCTCCTAACCTAGTCAAATCAGCCATTCTCTTAGCTTATTGTATGATTTTTTAATTATATTTATGCTTATAGAGTGAGTTGAGTTAGTTATGATGCCATGTGATCTAACATGTATTTAATGTAGATTATTGATGGATTTCGAGGTCAAAGTCAAGGATCCAGTGGTCAAATGGCAACAATAACTCGAAGTAGACAAAGGAGAGGAATCCCCCTCATTCATTACTCCTCACTTCGACTTCCCCTTCTTTCAGCTCGGAGTACAAATAGCCGAATCATGCACTAGAAGGTAGTCGATCAAGTAGAGGATGACTGATAGTTATCTCGAGTTTTGGGAGCCAATCCTTCCTAATTTTAAGGAAGTTGTTAGGCCCCTATACTATTAGTGTAACCCCTTATTATTATTAGTACAACCCCCTTATTATATTGATGTACCCATGTAGTGCCCATATTGTTACTATTTGTGCCCCATAGAAGCCCACTATTGTTATTATTGTGCCCTTACATTATTATTGTTATGTAGGCTTCTAATTATATAATGACCCCTTAGACCCCTATATATAGAAAGGAGGTCTTTTCATTTGTATCATCTAAGAATTGTTCATTTATGTAATGTAAAGGAGGTTGCCCCCTCGAAGAGGGGTCGAATTTGTGATTATGTAAACTCTGCTCAAATTTTGAGCTTACTATTTTGTGATAGTTTCATGTAAACTTACTATTTTTTGATAATGAAGATGGAATCCTTTTTGAGCTAGCATTGAGTTGCCTCAGAGGGCCGAAGCTCTTGGGTTAGGGCCCAATCCAAGTAGCCAAGTTTCTCTTTACTTGTATTTGTATACTTACTTCAGTTGTACATTAATTTATTGTTAGATGTATTTCTTTTATGGTTAAGAATAGGTTGTTTTTTATGATTTAGTAGTTTGCTTCCATTTGTGCTTTCTGTAGTAGGTTAAGCAGCAATTAGAAAAGACTCAAAAAGATAGAAATAGTGCCTTGGCCTCTCTTCCTCCCTTTAGGACCATGATCTGAGGCAAATACCCTCTTGCTGCCCCAAAAACATATATTTTACTCATTCATAGGACTTCTAGTGTTTGCAACTCTTTAGTAGGTTAATAGTCTAGTTTTTTTTTGCTTCGGATCTCCTTCATCATGTTCATTTTCTGATTTGCAATAGTCCTTTTTCATGCTTTCCTTTCTTACAACATTTCTGAGTATTTACTTTCATAGATCATAGTTTAGATCATTTTAATGCAAAACTCTATTTTTCTAGATGCATTCATTTCATTGCTTGCTTTATCTTCTTGATTTACTGTTAGTTTCTGTGCAGCAGATCTCTTCCAGCAGTAGGCCAGCTTGTCAGCAATCACACCCTCCATATGATCCATGCCCTCTAGGTCTCCCAAAACTCACCTCAATTTTGCCCTTAACACCTCATTCCAACCTTCATACACCTTTTCCACCCACTCTCACATGCTCAAAATAGCAGAATTTGCTCTCAGCCTCCTCCTATAGTTTCCTTGTTTTCCTCCTATAGTTTCCTTATGTCCTCCTGTAGCTTTTCCTGTAGGCTTTCTTTTGAAGGCTGAGTGTGGTAAAAGCCTCCAGAAGGCCACCTAAGACCTCCTAGGACCCATCCACACCATCTTCCATTCTCCTAAGCTCCAAAACCACCCTTTAACGCCACTTGTTCATTGCCACACTCACACACAATAAATTAGATGCATGTCAAATTCACATAAAAATCCAAAAATATGTGTTTTTTTTCTTATTTACTTCCAGAAATAGCATGGTTAGATGTTGTTTGCTTTCTTGAGTAGGTAATGGCATTACTTTCATGGTTTTCATATTGTTTTTGGAAAAAGTAGAATTAGCTTGTTAATTAGGGTTCACTAGGTCTTGCTTTACATTCCAGTCTTTTTCCTTTCTGAAATAATGATAGCTTCTGTAGAGTAATATTTATTTCTTTCATCACACATAGAACTTCTTCTAAGATCTATAGAAGATGGCTTGAGCTCCTAGTGATTTTGCGCTGGTTGACCAAGTGACAACCTGCACTAGGAACTAGTACTTGTGCATGCAGTACCAACACTTCAGGCAACCCAGGAGCTGCAAAATTCTTGCTCCAATACTAGCACTCACCAAGTAGAAGGGGAAGTTGAGATTGAAGGGGAGAAATCAAAGAGAGAATTAGATGAAGAGGTCAAAAGGAAGTAGGAGGATAGAAACACAAGTTGAAACAAAAACGGAGGCAAAAGTGGCTAGGGAAGGGCTTGTTAAGCTCAATTTGACATAATCAAAGGCTCAAAATCCCCAAGAGGCTATTGAGACATCCTCCAAACCAGTAAATAAAAGAAAAATATTGGATAAAGAGAGCACTTCAAAAGGAAAAATAGAAGAATAAATTGTTGTTAACCTAGAAGCCTTAAGTACCCCAATAAAACACCAAGGTAAGGAAACCAAGGGAAGACCCCCTTTACTTCAAGATAAGGAAGAGAAACAAAATCAAGCAAGGAAAACCTCAGCCACCTTCTCCAACTCTAATCACCATTGAGGAGTCAATTAGCCATAAGGAAGAAGAATCTAAAAAAGAGGAGAAAAAATAAGTTGAGATAACCTCCACATAAGTCAAGGGAAAAGAGCCATAAGCTCAACAAGAAGGTCCAAGCACTAAGGAAACAATGCTCCCAGAACAACCCACAAAGCTACAAGAAAAGACTATAGGACCAGAAGGATAGAATGCATAATTGCAAGAAAAGACTTTGGATCTCTAGGAACATAATCCAGAGCTACAAGAACCATATCCTCAGCCAAACCTCAAAGCTTATTATGCTCGGATTGATGCAAGGAAGGTGATTACTACCCACTTTTCACTTCAGCTACTTTTTGAATTAGAGAAAGAGAGAAGAAAAAGTTATATATGGATGCAAATTGCAAAGTCCAAAAGGGTTGAGAATGTTGGCATTATGGAGGAAAATATGAGGAAAATGGGAGAAGAGATGGCCAACCTCAAGTTCAATGAAGAAAACATAAGGGACCATCTACAAAAGGAAAATAAGAAGTTGAAAGCCCAGATGCAGTAGACTCACAAGATGTTATATGAGAAAGAAGAACAAATTGCTATAATGAATAGATTATCCATGGAAGTTATACATTGCAAACACCCATCAAAAACTTATTCTTTATTCCTAAAAGATTACTGGCGACATTTTTAGATTAGGGTGTTGGCCTAACAAGGTTCCCTTCCTCTGCAAGATGTAAGAAAATTCATTTATTGTTGTCTCAAATGTAGTATTGAGGGTAGGGAAAGAATTGTAAAATTTTATATGCATAATCTAGTATTGCCTTACATGAATATTTGGGACCCCGTTTCTCAATTGGGTGGTGTGCAATTTAGATTCATGTTTAAACCATGAGGAAACCAAGGTAGAAGAGATCAAGAGAATCCTAGCCAAAGAGGTAGAAGAGCCATTTAGGATCATGGCAGAACTACCATCTCCTCATCTCATCATTTATAACAACAAACTCATAGCAAAAAATCCTAGGCAATTATTCATTTTGAAGATACTTTCAAATTATTAGGGGATGAAAGACTACAAGCATGCCAAAGAAGGTGGCATACCTTGCCACACAGTTTGAGAATAAGAGAATATCATTCACCAGAGAGGTTGAGAAATGCATTGGGTAGAACACCTATATACAAAAGAATCATTCAGAGAATTGGATTCCACTGCATTGGACTCAACTTTAGTCCACCTCTACTATTGGGCCTATAGGAAAATAAGGATTAGGCATAGGAAAACAGGGAGTGGACAGAAATTGAGTAGAATGCAGGTTTCATATAGAGAAGGGAAACACATTTGAAACAACTTGGCATGCCAGGAAATCCATCAGGGCAAAGAATGATGTGTAGCAAGATGACTAGGTTTGTTTTTCATGCCAGGCAGTAACTCCATTAGGCAAAAAAACTGATTCATATTATCCCATCAGGTATGCTATTGTTATATACAAAAGGGTGTGACTGTTCAGTTCATCTCCTGATGACTGTTCACATTCCTAATTTAATTATTTACATCAATTCACCCAATCATGAGGATCAGGTGTCAACATTCCCCCCCTTAATCTGAAGGGATGTTGGTGAGTCCGAGCATCGTTATGAATCTTTCAAGATTTTCTCTTCCAAGTGCTTTGGTGAAGATGTTTGCAATTTTCTCATTTGTGGAACAATGACAGAGATGGATTGCTTTGGCCTCAACATAATGTCAGATCAGATGATATTTAGTATTTATGTGCTTTGTTCGATCATGGAACTTTGGGTTCTTGGCCAATTTTATTGCAGAGGTGTTGTCAATCATGAGTGGAGTTGATTGTACTTGTTTTACCTGCAAATCTTCAAGAATTTTCCTCAACCACACAATTTCTTTTGTTGCTTCAGCTGCTGCCATGTATTCTGCTTCTGTTGTGGAATCTACTAGAACTGATTGTTTGCATGATCTCCAGGAGACAGCTCCTGATCCAAGACCCATAGCATATCCTAAAGTAGATGCCCCAGTTTCTTTGTCTCCATCGAAGTCTGAATCATAGTATCTGATCAAACTGAAGTCATCCACCTGTGTGTACTTGATTCCAAAGCCTTGAGTTCCCTTCAATTACTTTAGAACTCTTTTTGCAGTAGACCAATGTCCCTCACAAGGCTTTTGCATAAACCTGGAGAGGATTCCAACAGCAAATGAAATGTCTGGTCTGGTAGTAGTTAGGTATTTGAGACTTCCTACAAGCTGTCTATACTTTGTTGCATCCTCAAATTCCTTTCCTTCAATAGATGTGAGCTTTAAGTTTTGTTCCATTGGAGTAGTAAGAGGATTGCACTCTGTCATGCCAAACGTGTTCAACAAATCTCCAATGTATTTCTTTTGAGAAAGAAATATGGACTTTGGATGTTGGGTTACTTCAATGCCAAGATAGTAATGAACATAGCCCAAATCAGTCATTTCAAAACTTTTCCCCAATTCCTTCTTTATGGATGCAATGTAGATTTCATTGTTCCCTATCATTAAAAGATCATCTACATATACCACAAGATATACAACAGTTTTGTCAAATTTCTTGACAAATAAAGTTGAATCATCAAGATCAAAATGATTGAAATTGAGTTTCAGAAGATGCTCAATTAGTTTTTCATACCAGGCTCGCGGTGCTTGTTTGAGGCCATACAAGGACTTCACAAGTTTGTATACTTTATGTTCATGTCCTTTCACAGCAAATCCTTTAGCCCGGGACATAAAAACATTCTCTTTTAGATCTCCATTCAAGAAGGCAGTTTTTACATCCATTTGATGGACTTTCCAACTGTTCTGAGTTGCTAGTGCAAAGAGTGTTCGAATGGTGGCTTATTTTGCTGTGGGGGAAAAAGTTTCCTCATAATCGTCCCCTTACTTCTGTGCAAAACCTTTTTCCATAAGCCTAGCTTTGTGCTTGTCAAGTGAGCCATCAGCTTTGTACTTTTTCTTATAGACCCACTTGCAGCCAATTGGTTTGGTTCCAAATGGAGGATCAACCATCTTCCAAGTGTCGTTCTTTATGAGGGAATCATACTCCTTTTGCATCACTTCTTTCCATTCATCATGAGAAGCAGCTTCTTTAAAGGAAGTTGGTTCAAAATCTGTACACAAGTTCAATTCACAATCATAAGAAACATCCATATCAACAGGTGAATTAGAGTCCTCTACATCACCTCCATTTTGTCAGTTTGAATTTCTGGTTCCTATTTTTCCAATTTCATCAGGATGAACACTTTCAAGTGTCTTCGTCAGCCACTTTGGGGGACCTTTCTGAGGAGGTCCAGGCTGCTCTGTTGATTGAGTTGGGACTGAATCAAGATTGAGTCTCCCAATTCTATCAATTACATCACTTAAAGCATCATTCGTTGTTGGAGTTTCATGCGGGGGAGAGTGTTCTTCAAAAGAAGATTCCACATGTTGATCTAAAATAGGAATCCCCCCTTCAAGATGTGGAATCTGATTATCAAATTCTTGAAATGATTTTGTTTTTGCGAATCTATCCAAGTGATCAAGTTGTCGCTCAACAACATTGTCAGATTTGGATGATTCAAGAAAAATTACATCTCTAGATATAACAAACTTTTTATTTTCTTCATCATAGAGGCGGTATGCTTTGGAGGTATTTGAATACCCCAACAAAATACACTTACGACTTCTAGCACCAAGTTTGTTTCTATGTACCTTTGGTATCAAAGCATAACAGGTGGAACCAAAAATTCTGAGATGTTTGACCGAAGGAACATGTCCATACCACAATTCATAAGGAGTCTTGTTTCTTATAGCACTAGATGGACATCTATTCTTTATATATGCAGCACATAGAACAGCATCAGCCCAAAACATTATCATTACATTTTTGAAAAAAAGCATGGATCGTACCATATTCAAGATTGTTCTATTCATTCTTTCAGCTACACCATTCTGTT
>APFE031435063.1:0-146099 GCA_000404065.3 Pinus taeda
CTTTAAGGCTCGACCATAAGGATAGGAATTATATATGTCATTATGGTTTTTAATTCATTCATCGATGTATGAATTGATTGAAAGGGTTGATAAGGACCTGACTGGTTGGGTTTCTCAGGACCTTACCACCTGAAAGGACCCTTTCTTTTTTGACCTCGTCTTTTGTTTCCAAGTTATTGCCATAAGAATAAGATGCGGAAGCTTCAGGGGTGAGCTGGGCGAACAAGAAAGAGATACGTATTGAGATAAGAAAGATCCCGCGCATGAGGAAGTGGTATCTCTTTCCTTCCACTACGGCATCGTGGTGAATAGGTAAAGAGACGCTCGGTCCAACATGGAGGGAGTTAGTCATTCATGCATTGGGCCAATCAATCTAGCTTGTTTGGAGCAGCTTCGTGATATGGGATAACCCAACTTCACATTGAAAGTGGCGTTTTCTGTTTGAAGAATTGATTTGAATAAGTTTCACATGGCTAGCGGGGAGGGCAAAGCTAGGATAAATTGGATTGCTGGCTGGCTGGTCGATTAACCGAGGAGGGCCTTCCGGGCGGCTGGTTGAACCCGTGGATGCTAGAACGTGAGGCTGGCAGGGAGAACCTGAAGCCAAGAGAACCTGAGGCACTCTGGATTTAACTCTATAGCTATGAGTTGTTCTCCAATGTCCAATGTGTCCAGCAATGGTGGGAGGTATGGTTGAAGGTGGTCCACATAGTACACTGGGTGCAGGCCAAGGAATGGGAGAATGGTGAGATCAAATGCATTATCGGCCATAGCCTTGGTAATGGTGTAAGGACCATATTGAAGTGGTCTAAGTGTACGATATTATTCGATAAGGCGTTCCTTTTGCAAATGAAACCAGACTTTGTCACCCACCCAAAACTTGTCTGGCACTAGAGGTTGATCATGTCACTGGTAGTACTTGGCATTTGATTTCTCCAGAATTTCATGGACTTGTTGGTGGATATGTTGGATGTGCTCAATGAAGTTGTTTGCCTTATCGACTTCTGACTGAACATGAGCCAAATCTTCCTGAGTAGCTGCAAATGGTATGGCCACATCAATGGGACATAGTGGCTTGAATCCCAATCCCACCTGAAAAAGTTATGGCTAGTTGAGTTTTGGAGAGTCTGGTTATAGTTGTGTTGGACATAGGAAAGGCTATCATCCCATGTGTGGATGTTTTGAGTTGTACATGTGCAGAATGTGTACGATCATCCTATTGACAACCTTTGTTTGGCCATCAGTTTGGGGATGGAAATCTATGGACTTAGTGAGCTTGGTGTCCAACATCGACAAGAGACTAGAACAAAATGTACCGAGTAATCTGCTATCCTTATCTGAGGTAATAGACTGTGGGATCCAAAAGTGTACCCACACTCGTTCAAAGAAGAGTTTAGAAATGGCTTTTGCTATGATATTCTTATTGCAGGCCACCATAATGGCCATCTTCGAGAATCTGTCAGCGACCACAAAAAACAATCATTGCGATGCTTAGTAGAAGGAAGGCCCGACATGTAATCCATGGATATGGATTCCCAAGGTTGACTAGGGATAGGTAGCGGAACATAGAGGCCTTGCTTCTTGATTGTCAATTTGGAAATGGCGTAGGCAGTGCAAGATCTGATGTACTTCTTGACACCTGGTCAAAGATTCGGCTAGTAGAAATACTTCTACAGTACTACCATTGTTTTCTCAATCCTAAAATGTCTAGCGGCCCGACTATAGTGCGCTTCCCAAATCATCTTGGCTCACTCACTTGAAGGAACACAAAGGTGTCCTAGGTGGCATAGCAGGGCATCATGGAGGTGAAAATATGGAACTTGATGACCCTCGAAGAGCCTCTGGTATGTGTGGCTAAACTATGGGTTGCTTTTGTAGAGAAGTGGCCAATCAGAAGTTTAGTGCCCATAAGAGTTGAGCACAGTGGTCAACACCATGATGGGTGGTCGACTGAGGTAGTTTGCAACATTATTGGTGCTACCCTTCTTATACTTGATATTGAAATGGAATTGTTGTAGGTATGTGGAAAACTTTTGATGGCGATCATTCTGTAACTTCCCTTATTTCTATATGAATTGCAGGGGTTGGTGGTCTATGTGGATGACCATTTCCTTCCCAAAATGTAATGCTTCCATTATTAGAAAGCATGCGCAATGGAATACATCTCTTTTTCATAAGTGGGATAGTTTTGGACTGTGTTTGAAAGTATCTCACTGTGATATGACACAGGATGCCCCTGTTGTGTAGGGATTGCCCCAATAGCGTAGTCAGAGGCATCTGTCTCGATCTCAAATGGTTGTTGTAATTCTGGTAAAGTGAGCACTGGTGTAGAGCAAAGGCAATGTTTCAACTTTGCAAATGCCTTCTGTTGAAATTTAGACAGAAAGAATTTTTCTTTCACTTCTCCCTTGGTGACTTGACTCAAGGGACAAGGGATATGAGATAATACCAACGTGAACCTGTGGTAGAAATTGGTAAGACCTAGAAACCTATGGAGCTCTGTCAGAGTGGTTGGGTCTGGCCAATCCTGAATGACTTGGATCTTGGCTAGATCCACAAGCACCCTTTGTTCATATATAATGTATCCCAGATACTAAACCTCGCTCATGCCAAAATTTCATTTCTCCAAATTTACACACATCTTGTGTTGTAGTAGTGTTTGGAGAACTGGTCAGATGTGGTGGAGGTTTGCTTCCCAACTCTATCTGAAGATCAAGATGTCATCCAATTATACCACAATAAATGTGTTGGTGAATGGCTACAAGATGTCATCCATAAGCCTCATGAAGGTTGCAGGAGCATTTGTCAACCCAAAAGGCATAACCAACCATTCAAAAAGGCCCTCCTTGGCTTTGAAGGTAGCCTTCCACATATCATAGGGTTGGATTGGTACCTGGTGATAGCTAGACTTCAAGCCGATCTTGCTGAAATATTTTCACCTCTTCAGTTGGTCTAGAATGTCATCAATCAGTGTGACCAGGTACCTATTTTAGATAGTGATCTTGTTCAGCGCCTAGTAGTCAAAAAAAAATCTCCAAGTCCCATCCTTCTTCTGTCCCAACATGATTAGGCTCCCACAGGGTGATGAACTCAAACAGATGTGACCTTTCTATAGTAGATCCTTAATTTGCCTCTTAATTTCATCTTTCTCCAAAATGGAGCACTGATAGATTGGTCCATTAGGCAGAGGCACACTTGGGGTCAAATCAATGGAGTGCTTGACTTGACAGTGTAGAGACACCCTTGTGGGGGAGGTGAAGATGTCCTCGTACTCCTCCACCACCTTGTCCAATAGTTGTTGCTATGCGAAGGGCCCCTGTCTCGAGATCGTGGCCATCGTCTTGTTCTTTCCCTGAGGGTGTATCATCAGGAAAACAAATTTTCCAGTTTTGGAAATGAGCTTACTGCATTGTTTTACAGTAACCAAAGAGATGGTGGTACGTGGTGCTACCTCTGGTAGCCTGTACAACTTATTTCCCAAAGTAACAATAACAACATGAGGCCTTGACTCATACACAACATGTCGCTTGCATAAGTAAGGTTGGCCTAATAATACATCACAAACATCAAGGGGTGAAACATCACATAATACCTCATCCATGAAGGGCTTGATGCTGTATGGAGGGTGTCACTACTGACTTATGCAAAGATCTCATCCTTGGTGAAGCCACCCGATGGTATGGTTGTGGATGTGATGTGGTCGGTAAGCCCAGCCGCTTCATGACTTGTTAGGCCCCTATACTACTAGTGTAAACCCTTATTGTTATTATTACAACCCACTTATTATATTGATGTACCCACGTAGTGCCCATATTGTTACTATTATGCCCCATAGAAGCCCACTATTGTTATTCTTGTGCCCTTAAATTATTATTGTTATGTCGCCTCTGATTATGTTATGACCCCCTAGACTCATATATATAGAAAGGAGGTCTTTTCATTTGTATCATCCAAGAATTGTTCATTTATGTAATGTAAAGGAGGTTGCCCCCTCGAAGAGGCTAAATTATAAGGCGGTGATCTATCTTTTCTTGAGCTGGTTTCATAACATTTGGTATCAGAGCTTTGGATTCTAGGGTTTCGTTGCTCCAAACAGGCCATCATGACATTTTCGCTATAAGTTTTTTTCTGTGATGTTTTAGAAGCTAAAAAAATAACCCATTTGAGAAGAAGTCATGTAGAATCTCGGATCTGAATTTCAGAGCTATTCACACTATATTTGTGGAGATATTATCTGAGGAAGTTGGTCTTCTTGCAGACGCTTAAATTTCATTCCGAACAGGTCATCGTGGAATTTTCGCTATAAGCTTTTTTCTACGATGTTTCAGAAGCTAAAACGAAAACCCATTTGAGAAGAAATCGTGCTCAATCTTGGGTCTGAATTTCAGAGATGTTCGCACTATATTTACAGAGATATGATCTGAGGAAGTTGGTCTTCTTGCAAACTCCTGAATTTCATTCCAAACAAGGGACCTGAGGAAAATTGTCATAACTTTCTCTCTGAGCATCTGATTGAAATTTTTTAAGAAGTTATAGAAAGAGGAAGGACTGAAGCTTCGTGTATATATTTTTGGAGCCAAAGTTTGAAACAGTGACTCATGGCATGTCGTACAAGTTTGCTCTACTCAACTAGTCTATAATCAGGTCACTGTGGGAGATTTTCCATAACTCTTACTTGGAGAATCCAATTTGGATCAGATTGGTGGCATTGGAAAGAGGACACAGAAGGCTACTGGAAGTCGCAATTTTAAAATTGGCTAATCCAAAAGTACAGAGTTACAGTCGTTTCAAGATCGAGCTCCTAAAATTAAGAAAAAACAAGATGAGGAAGTTTGATGGCAAGGATCTATTAAATTGGATACTTCAAATGGAGCAATATTTTGATCTACATGGTGTACCACTGTTGTTAACATCCAGGTTGTTCCCTATAACTCCCAAGGGAATACGGCTCGGGTAACTACTAACCAATCTTTGGACTATGGCTTCTAGCCCAGCTGTAATTAGAGAGGGCTCTCTTTGTAAGGTTTGTCACTGTTTTAATGGAGTTTTTAGGCTAGTTATGAAGTGAATGTTTGATTGTTTCTTATGTTTGGTTGGGAGGATGATTCTGATAGTTTTAGAGTGTTCTTTGCAGGTGAAACTAATCCATTGGGCAATGGGGTCTGTAGCTGTTGTTTCCTTGAGTTCCTGGCTTAAGTGCAGCTGGAATTATAGGGCCTGTATGTATTTCATAAAACAAACTGTAAATTGTGAGGGTGAAATGAGAAATAACTAGCAAAGAGCATTTAAGAATTCTTCACTGAGCTGGGAAGTGGGGAAGAGGTCTATTACGTAGGAGCAATTACTTGAATTCCTGAAACAATAGATTACTGTGATGATATAGTGTGAAAGGTAGCATTTAAGAATTACTCTTTCGTTACCATAACTGAAGAAAACATTTGAAATAGGTTAGATTGAGCTCAGGGTAATCAAGGATTAAGTCCCAAGACTATTCTTTTTCCTTGCTATTTAGATATTGAGTACATGGAAAACATGAAAGATATATGAAAGTATAACAAACATATATATAACAGAGAGTAACAAGAAAACTTATTGAGCCATGGAATACACAGGAATCCTGCAACTTTCAGCCATACACCAGCAAGACATCAAAGACACAATGCTTTGGGAAATCCCATCATCCTTTGTATTAGTTGTTTGAAGATTTACAATAGAAGAGTAACAGAATAGATATCAAGAGATTTCTTACATCTGGAGTCCAACCCCTACTAACAAATGTGAGGGGATATATATAGAAGTTTATTACAAAATATCTCAGGCATTGAGTCACCTGAGAGGGAAAATATCTTCTTTCACTCGTACAGGGCTTGCAGATGAGAAGTTATTACAATCTTAAATGAGTTATAAAGGCTCTTAACTCCTGTCAGAGTAATTTTGACCTTTGGTGCTCACGAAGTCGGTTGAGCGGCTTTAACATAACTGCTAAGTGACGTGTCTGTGCAGCTGTAATTTCCTGTGTCTTCTCGGCCCTGTCACCTGTGACTGTTGATGCTGCTGTTGTGGCCGAGTACTTGTGCTGAGTTGGCTCAGCCTCTGTCTTCATACCTGCTGATGTGTCTTTGTTCTGCTGTGTATGATATTCAAACTGTTTGCTGAAGAAAAATCGCGATTACTGACTTTGGTTCAATAGTAATCGTATCAATTCCTGCCATGTATCTGGTGGAGGCAACTGATGTTTCAAAATTGACCCCATGGTCTCATCAGCCTCTGTATACTTATAAAAGTGAGGGGGCTCATCAAATAAATGTGCAATTTCATTTCTAATAAAAACTAAATTATCTACTCTATCAAAAAGAATTTGCCCTGTTACTGGGCCTGCTTCCGAAGATGTACTAGGTGCCTCTGCAATTTGTGTTGCTGCAAAATTGCTTACTCTCTTGACATATTTCTCATGGGAGAGTAATTTTCCTACAGGATCCAATAGGCTGGGGAGCCCCCTATCCTGCAAGGCCATAAACCTGTTTTGAAATTTGTTGATATCAGCTTGCATATCCTGGATTTTTCTGTCCAGGGTCTGAATCAGGTTTCTCATTGTCAGGACTCTTCTGATTAGGGAGATAGTCTCTGTCCTGTTTCCAATTCCCATTCTTACCAGCTAGGAACTTGTTCTGTAGTTCAGCACTTCTATCATCTTAGGGAAAATCTCAGGCATGTTGCCTAGAGATGCCCTTGCCCTCTGCACTTCTTTTCGTGCTCTTCCAATGAGTGCCACTTGCTCATATATGGCCTCAATATATTCCCATTGGTTTGTTATTGACTGGCCAATGGTGGTCCAGATGACCTTCTTGAGCTCTGCTGTGACTTTATCCAATGTGAGCTCTTTTTCTAGCTCAGTAATCCTCTTCTTCAGGGCCTTTACCTCCCTTTCCCTTTCAGCCACATTTTGCTTTGATTTGTCATATTTCTCATTTTTTTTGCCAGATTGTCCTGGGCTTGGCTCAGCTCAGACATCTAGGACTCCAGTACCTGTATTTCTTTCCTCAGCTTCTGCATGTCCAGGCTTTCAGCCTGCTCTGTTATTGGTGCTGAGGTAGTTGGTGCTGAAGTGTCTGGGGCTTCTTGCTGCACTCGTTGGCTGGGAGGAGCAGTGCCTTGAGGGGTTTCCTCAAGGTTTATTGTTTCTGGAGGTGGCTGTGAGGTTTGCCCTGCCTTCTTCTGCTGCAATGCTGCTTCCAATGTGGCTTCTGATTCCTGCAAATTTTCTTGTGTTTGGATGAGCTCCTTGTATAATGTCATTAGTAAGGAAGCTGCATCCTTTTCTTACCTCTGTTGGGCAACCTCATCCGTTTGTGGGTGGAGAGTTGGTGGGATTTTCAATTTCTTCTTTATTGTTGCCATATCACCATCCCTCAGCTTGAGGACTTGTTGTACAACTTTAACATCATTGGGGTCATGCCCAAACTCTATTATTATTTACTCTAAGGCTTTGATCCTGTTATCTTTAGCTTGAGAGGAAGCCTTTTCCAACTCAAGCTGTGTTGCAGTATTGTTCAGGCTATTTTGCAGCCTGTAGTTGACTAAGGTCTTATCAGCCAAGGTGGCATAGACCATCTCACCCGTCTGTTTGTGGAGCTCAATTTGATCCATTGGGTGGATTTCTTTTGACAGGACCTCCAGATTGGTCCTGATATAGTCTGCAGCTGTTTGTGGTTGCTGCACTGTTGGAGTGAAGTAGCTCATGGTCATCTTTCCCTCTTGCACATCAAATGCAGAGATGAGCCTTTGTTGGTTTGAGGGATCCATGTTCAGCAGGTGATTGTAGAGCTGAATCTTCAGTGGTTCACTCCTTCTCTTTGCATCCTTAAACTGTTGTTTGATGCTTGTTCCTGCTCCCTTTTGTTGAGCTGAGGAGCTCACTTCTCCCAATGCTGCCCTGTCTTGCTCCTGTTGCAAGGAGCTGGCAGAAGCCTCCATGCTTGGCATTTCCTCTTCTGAGAAGGGATTTAACCTTTGTCTCTTCTCAGGTGATTCAGTGAGGGGAGTCTCCCTTTCTCTTTTTCTGCTAACGTCCTCCCTTTGAGGGGTTTGGAGGACGGAGGAGTCAACCCTAGAATCCTGCCTTGGAGGTGCCATTGGTGTTGTCTGTTCTTTGGTGACCATTTGGGCCTCTCCTGTTTGCTTTTGTTGACCCTGTTGGTCTCCTTGCTGTTGTTCCTATTGGGGCTGCTGGTGTTGATCCTATTGACCCTGTTGCTCTTCCATGACCCTTTCCTTGCCTTTGCTCTGCCCTTGATCTGTGGTTTGCACTGCCTCTTGCTGTGTTGCAGAAGATGAAGCAGCTGCTCCTGTTTGAGGCTTTGGCAGAGTAAGTACCTGAGAAGGAGATTCCAAGTCAGCCATTTTTAACAAATGCCTCCTAGCTCTCTCAACTAGTTCTTCTTGGGTGACTGGCTCTTCCAGTGTGTTTCTTCTCCTCTTTGGTTGGTTGGCATGTCTTTGAATGTGGAGCAAGCTCACATGCTCATAGCCAGAGAGTTTGCATTTCTGCCTTTTCAGGGATATGAAATTGTTAGGGTCATAGGGCTTCCACAGGAAGCTTTGTTTTAGGCCAAGGCCTTCTAGCATCCTGTCTGCCTCTTTCCATCCTTCTCTTTTATTTAGGACAAAGTGGCCAAGTTGGTTTCTTACTTTAAGCTGTGCCTTTTTTCCCCTTCCTGCAAAGTGCACCATATCGACATTGCCAAATTGCCTGAAATATAAGGCAAAGAATCTCATAGGCACATACCTGGGCAATTTGTATGGGCGCAGCTCACACCCATATATTCTGATCACAGTGAAGTGTTGGTAAAAGTACCAATCCCCTATGTTGTAGGCACTGGATAGCTGCAGAATCCTCTGCATCTCATCAGACAGTCTTGGAGGGGGTGAGGTTAAAAAGAGAGACATAGCTGGATAGATGAATAAGTCTATGAACTCAGAATATGTGTATGGAGAGTATGTGAAGATGTGGAAGACTGAGGTCCAGTATACCACTGACCTTGGGTTGCTTGCTGCATCAGTTCTCTTGATCTCAAAGGAGAACTTCTCATGTTGGGAGTACAGAATGAGATGATAAATGTATGAGGTGTATCTGAAGACCTTCTCTCTGGACAAGTGTAGAAATTGCTCATGTATCTTGTCTGAGATGTATGTAGCATAATCATAACAAATGGGGGTCTTGCCGGGGGAAAACATTGTCATCATCACTAATACAGTTTCCTCAATAAACTCCATTGATTTGTATCCCAAAACTGAGCTTATCATGTATGCCAGGTCCAGACCCAGTTGATTTAGGTAGCCATAAAAAATGGGAGGGTGCAACACTGTGTCAAAGTTTGTGATAAACAACTGATTCAGCTTTAGGATCTGTGCTTCTGTCAGTATCTTGGCTCCTTGGTTGATTAGGTCCAACAAGGACAAGGGAACCAACTTCTTCTGGGTTTTGAACTGGAGCATTTCCCTGATGGCCTGAGGGGTTGTGTAAAACACTACCGCACCTTCAGGGTTGAGCACAGCCCTCTGCATGGGGTCATAGCAGACAACACATAAGTGAATCAGGTCAGGGAACTGGTTGACCTGAGGTAGCTTGAATATTGGGAGGGAGGACTCCCAAATGCCTAGAATATCTGTTCCATCTTTGTGCTTAGCTCTGAGTTCATTTAGCAGATGAATGTGGAACTTGCATTTGGATGGGCTGTCCTCTGAGATTTGGTAATCTAGGTCTCCCAAATCTTGCCACTCCAGCTCTCTCTGGGGGGCATTCAGGGGAGTAACATTGAGGGCTACTGATGCCGAGGGGGTGTCCATGTCTGTTTGAATGCTTTTTGACAACTGATGAACGTGCTATCTGAGAAAGTGGGATTTAGAGGAATGCAGGGTAGCAGGGTAGATTTATAGCAGAATAGAATACTGCTTGGCTATCTGAGAAGGCTTTTTTATAGTGTTTAGCAGACCTCTTTTTGATAATTAGGAGCAGGTTATGGGCTACGGTTCACGACTGCGCGAACAGAGAAGGGTTTTCACTAAAATTTTAGTGCGAAATGGCTCTGCCAGTGAATTTTGACCGTTAATTCTTCAAGGGGGAGCTGGGTATGTTTGGGTTTGTGGTGAATTCTTAAGCTTCCGCCGTGTTCAGGTGCTTTTTACAATTTACAGTGAATAAACCAGGTTGCAGGGAGGTTCACGGGCAAATACCTGTTTAATAAGTTGCTCAGGACGAAACAGCAGTTGGGTGCGCGCTCTGAACTTCTGTGGATGGTCTGGAGTTGGTTGGCGAATTGTTCGTCGTAATGCGCATGCAGAGAAAGCAGAGGTTTTTTTTACAAAAAGTGATAAAAACACGTAAAATCGTGAAAATATGGCTTTTTTGGCTTATTGGCGCGCTTTTTGAGTGACGTCAGCAAGTGGGGCCGGGTCGGATGACGTCAGCAGGACGTCATCAGGTGACGTGGCGGCCTGAGACCGGTCCACGGGGCGGTGAGGTGGCGGCCAGGTGGGCAAATGGCGGACAGGGTGTGCGGTCGTGGCACTGACATAGGCGCCAACGGGATGGTGACGCGAGCAGACAGGTGTCTTCATATCGGGCCCCCTCCTATACGGCAAGGAATCTGTCAGAAGGGGCTCCGACGGAGTTTGGGAGCGACGCGTGGCCCCGCGTGACATCATCATCTGACAGATATCGGACGATATCTGTCGGTCATCGGGGCCCTTCCGAAATCGACGACAACCGTTGGATTTGATGCAGGAGATCTGACGGCTATTGGGAAGCGAACATGCACGGGGGGTAAAGTCAGTGGCGGTTAAATGTCGGACGTCGGGCCCCTCCGAAACCCATGACAGCCGTCGATCAGGAAAGGCTTGATCGGACGGATATCGGGCCAGCAAACTACACGGTGGTTAACGTCAACGGGCGGCTTAAAATAATAATATTTATTGGCAAGTGCGCCCGGTGGGACCCTTTGGTTTATGAATGATTTACAATGGTTTTTTCCAATGTTTCTTTTGCGAAAATTAAATTTACCCGACGACATTAGGAAAAGGCGAGAGACCAAGGTTTTTTTATGAAATTTTTGCATGAGGGACATGAAGGCAAAACTTAGGATAGGCGGGTTTGATGGTTTTTCATGAAAAAGGCGCATACTGGCTCCCGACCTTAGGATAAGGCGGGGAAGGTAGATTTCATGAAATTTTTGCCTTTTAGTGGTATGAGGGTGCACAAAGGGTTTTCTTCAAGGGTTTTTTAGGCAAAAATAAATAGTTGGCTACGTAGATAGGTTCTGATGGAAAAAAGGGGTTAGACTTGGGTTCTTGAGCTTAACCAGATGTTAATCCAATGCCCTAGTAGTGCAACTTATGGCTATAATGCCAAGGAGGGGATATTTATACATTGTTTAGGGTTTATACACCATGGTGTTATAATAGTAGGGGAAGTGAAGCATAGGGAGCTAGATAATAGAGTTAGAGGTTAATATGGGGAAAATGTGAATGAGGCACAATACTACTAAGTTTTCTTGAAAACAACTTAGTGTAAAGAGTAGATCAAAATGAAAAGAACTTTACACAAGAAATGTGGCTTCTAAGGCCATAAGAACCAACATAAAACTTTGAGTCTCTCTTATGCACACAACTTTGTGAAGGGGTGTTAGTAATGAGTGGTATCCAGAAGGGAAAAGGGAAGTTAGTCATGCTCCACTGTGTTGCTTTGCCTGTACTTGGTTAGCAAAGTTGATCTTGGAAGGAACACCACTTCTGCAACCCCATCTACCTACCCAACTATTTTGCCTAGCATTTTTTATTTCTTCTTGGAGGGTGCACTTGGACTTGCAAACCCCTTGTATGCCTTTTCTTTTCCATTGGCTTTTTTGCTTTCATTTCCTATCTAGCACTACCCTTATTTCTTCCAAGGCCCCAGATTAAGCAGTTGGGAACCTTAGTTTCTCTGCCTAACTACTGATCTGCCAAGATTAAACAGTTTGGACAGATTTCTTTCTCTATTCTATAACATAAATTGAAAACATGGCATGATCCAGATTAGACTGTTGGGTCATCCATCAGAACTTTAATGGGCATGAAGGCATGTACACACCTTGTCTTTTCTTGCAAATATGGAACCTTTGCAGCAACAAAGTAGAGCATATTTGGCACTTGAATTTGCCAATCATGAAATATGAAACCTATTGGTATAGGTATCCAATAGTGGCTCCACATGGGGATGGTTTTTCTCCTTGAAAGACCAAGAACAGCAGGTTAGTATGCCTTGGCCCTTTGACTACTGCTTTTCAAACTTTGGAGCTTTTCAACCCTTATTGCTCAAAGTGCAGACTGAGCTATTGAAAATACAAGATGCAGTCCAGCCCCTTCTTGTATCTGCAATGTTTCTTGAAATGAACTTATTCACATGTTTTAGAGATAACAATATATACAACGAATTCAGGATATATATACAACAAGTTATGTACAAGAGCAGGCATGCTGTATTTATGGAAGGTAGTCAAAATAGTGCTTCAGCATCCTGCCATTGACAGGACCTTCATCCAAGCCAATTTTATCAAGATTTTCAAGAAAGTAGGTGTTATTTCCTTGCACTGCTTGGATGAGAAAAGGTCCTCTCCAAAGGGAATCGAACTTTCCATGCTTTCCTTTGTTCTCTCTCCTTGAATCCCACTTGAGAACTTTATCACCCATGTTAAAATCCTCAGCCTTGGTCCTTCTATCAAAAGCCTTTTTGAGTTTTTCTTGTAAGATTTGGACTCTGTTATAAACTTGGTCCCTGGTTTGCTGTAAGCATATAATCTGATTCACTCTCCTTTGCATATCATTGGGCTCAGCTTGAATTTCTTGGAGGAGCTTCATAACAGGGATCCCTAGTGATGAGGGGAACTTGGCCTCTAATCCATAGACTAACTCATATGGGCTGACCCCAATTGATCTTTTGGTTGTTAATCTATCTGCCCATAAGGCATTGATACGTTTCTTATGCCAATTTTTCTTGTTCTCCTCCAAAACCTTCTTGATCATATTTACCAAGCTTTTGTTTGATGATTCGGCCAGGCCATTTCCTTGGGGATAATATGCAGTAGAATGGCCGAAGGTAATGTGGAATTTGTGGCAGAAGCTGATTATCTTTTTAGATCTGAAAGCAGCAACATTGTCTGTTATTATTTTGTCAGGGCATCCAAATCTAGCAAGGATATTGGTCTCAAGAAACTGTATGATGGTGGAATCATTTCTTGTCTGCATGGGATTGCTTCAATCCACTTTGTGAAGTAGTCTTTTGCTGTCAGAATCCATCTGTGTTGGCCTGAAGATGAGGGATTGATTTCTCCAATGAAATCCAGGCCCCATTGCTGAAATGGTCTCTCTGTTGCAATAGGCCTTAGGGGTAGTGGTGGCAATTGTCTCTTTCTTTCAAATACTTGACATTTGTGACATGCAGTGGTGAATTTCTTGACATCAGAGAAAATAGTGGGCCAATAGTATCCAGCTCTAAGTATTTTGTCCACAGTGGACTTCCAGTATAGATGCCCACCACAATCTCCTGCATGAAACTCTTCCATGATTTTGTTAGCTTCGTTTTCAATCAGACAATTTAGCAAGATGCCCTCATGGTTTTTCCAAAACAGATTTTCTTCCATGACACAGAATTTTAAGGCTTTCATTTTTAAGAACCTACATTTAGTTCTGGACAGTCCTGGGGGAGCACACAGGTTTTGTAACACATAGCAGATATCAGAATACCAGGGGGATTGTTCAAAGGCTACATTGATCTTTGGAGTCGCCAGCTCCGGTTCACTGTCCAGTTGGTTGATGTCTAGGGCTTGGAAATTTGTTTCAGACATTAATTTGGCTAAGCCCTACCCTTTTATTAGTTTTGTAGGCTTTATTTCTATGTCAAATTCCAGAATATTTTCAATCCATTTGCCTCTTCTACCCTCCAAGTTTTCTTGAGTAAGTATATATTTGACAATTGGGCTTGGCACATAGGCTATTATATGGGAATACAGGATATAAATCCTAAAGTTCTTAATAGCTTTGACTAAAGCATATGCTTGCTTTTCCATGATCTGGTACTTGAGGGGTGCATCTCTAAGAGCTTTACTAAAGAAAGCAATGGGTTTCTCATTCCCTTGGTCATCTTTGTAGTAAAACTGCAACAATTGTATGCTCAGAGGCAAAGGAGAATATGATGAACTCTCTATCAAACTGAGGGTTAGTTAGGACAGGGGTTTGGGTAAGGGAAAACTTGATGCCTTCAAAAGCTTGTTTAGCCTCCACTGTCCATTTGACTTTGGAATCCTTTTTCAGCATGTTGTTAAGCATTCTGCTTAGCTCAGCCAGGTTTGGGATAAATCTTCTTAGAAAGTTGATTTTCCCCAAAAAGCCTTGTAATTCTTTTATATTCCTTGGATGGGGAATTTGCTGGATAGCTTGGATTCTGTCTGGGTCAATTCTGATACCATCTTTGGAAATAATGTGACCTAGTAATTTCCCTTCCTCTAGACCAAATAAGGATTTTTTAGGGTTCAAGGAGATTCCATATTTCCTGCATGTTGTAAATATCTTCCTCAAATGTTTCAAGTGGTCTTGGTCAGATTTTGAAAACGGTGTGAGATCATCCAAATAAATGACAAGGAAGTTATGGATCTCTTTAGAAAAAGCAATATCCATTGCTCTTTGGAATGTAGCCCTTGCGTTTTTCAGACCAAAAGGCATCTTAACATATTTAAAGGTCCCCCATGGGGTTGTAAATGCAGTTTTGTCTTGATCATCGGGATGGACTAAGATCTGGTTGAAGCCTGAGAACCCATCAAGCAAGGAAATCCTTGAGGCACCTACTACTCTCTGCAGGATGTGATCCATCTTGGGTAGGGGATAGTTATCTTTCAGTGATACTTGGTTGAGGTTTCTTAAATCAACACAGAGCCTAATTTCCCCAGTTTTCTTCCTTGTAGGGACCAAGTTTGAAATCCAATCAGAGAATCTGATTGGTTCTATAATGCCTGCTTTGAACATTTTTTGTACCTCTTGTTCCATTGTTGGGAGGAGCATAGGATTAATTCTCCTCAGTTTTTGTTTAAAAGGTTTCTGATTTCGCTTTAGTGGGATGGTGTGTTGTATCACAGAGGTGTCATAGGATTTGAGATCCTCATAACTCCATGCAAACACATCTTGAAACTATTTAAAAAGGTCAATGTATTTGGGCTTTTGGTCAGGAGGTAGTGCAGCAGACAGTTTTATGATTTTGGGTTGTTCAACTGTCCCAATGTTATGCTCCTCTATAGTAGTGTTTAGGGGCTGCAATTTTGGTTTATTGGGAACATCGTTGGAGTCAAAAATGTCTTCCAAAGGGACTAAGCCTATTGGAAGAAAATTGTTCTTTAATTGTATCACCTCAGTTTCATACTCAGCTATCTCCTCATATTCAACCTGTTGGATTTCTTCTATGTTGTGTTGGTTGAAGATTGTAGGATGTAGCATTTGATTGGCTGTTTTAGGTGATATTACTTGGTTGTTGTGTTCACCATGTATTTGTGATTGATTTTCTGTCTTAAGTATTTGTGATTGACTTGCTGACTCAGTGTCTATGTTCAAACCTGAAAATTCTCCTTGTAAAGTCAGAAAATTGTTGATTTGTGTGTCATTGTCAAACACCTACCAGTCCTTTATATTGTTTGGGACTGATGGTCTATGTTTTACTTCAGTTGTAAAAAAGTGATGGGGCTCAAAAGGGAGCTTGCAAGTACTTGCAAATGTGGCTAGACTATGAGCATGAAGGTTCTGAGTCCTAGGAACTTTGGTAATCTGGAACTCAGTAAAAGACTTTAGTAGCTCAGTGGTAGCAGACCTGTAAGACCTGAGTCTTTTATCATTGGTAACAAAATTGCCTTTGACTTGTCGGATAACTAAGTCTGAATCCCCTAGGATTGATACTCTTGTAGCTTGTAGGGATTGTACCAACTTGAGGCCTAGTAGGAGGGCCTCATATTCAGCCATGTTGTTGCTGCATTTGAAGTTTAGTCTGTAGGCTCTGCCCTCTGCATGGCTGTTCTGTTTATTGTGCACCCACACTCCTGCTCCTGCCCCTAATTTGTTGACTGACCCATCAAATTCTAGGAACCATAGAGTTTCCTCTTTGAGGGGGGTTTGAATAATGTCTCTATGGCCTGGATTTGTGAGTTGGAGTATGGGATGTTTTTTTAGTTTGGCTTCCATGGCATCCTTCTCACTTGGTGGGATTATTTTGGTTTCTTGAGGAGCAGTTTATTTATTTGACTTCTGATATTGTTCAGGTATCCTGGTTTCACTATTATTTGTTTTGTAATCTTGAATATTTGCATTCTTTGATTTAACCAGTGTTAGTATATCAGGATTTCCTTGACTGGCAGGCTGATTTGTTTTAGTTATCTGAGCTTCTTCATTATTTTTGTTACCTATATTGTCATTGAAAAGGATATATGAGTCTATGTCAGAATGGACAACATATATGGGGAAGTTCTGAGGTTTTTCTACAGTGTTGACCATGTATTTCATCAGAGACTCTCTATATAATCTCTTGGGTTGACCAAAGACTGTAATGGTAGCATAGGACATGTCCAATTGAAGGGACCCTTGGAGTTTGGCCCCCCATGATATTGACAATAACATCCCATACTTGGGTGGGATATCAACAACAACAACGTCCATCAAGATTGTTTTGTTTGGGTATTGGACCAGGGATACACACAAGTCTTTAATCAGGCCTAGACATTTGACCTGGCTAGAATCAAATGAGAACAGGTCCTTGTATGGCCTGGTAATATCTAAATTCAGCCTTTCCATGATAGATTTTGGCATTAGGTTATGAGATGAACCTGAGTCAAACATTGCATTGTGTAATATTTTGTCATGTATATGCAAGCTGACATAAAAGGGTAGGATCCCTGAGCCTGCTATTTTTCCATCAACCTCTGGGCCAAATAGTAATTCAGGGGTGTCATCCAACACATTGACATTGTCTTTGTTTTGAGTGAGTTGGAGGGACTTCTCAATCTGCTGTTTATAGATTTCATTCTTGGCTAGCTCTGTCAGGGGGATGGCTATTTTTAGTTTTCCAATTTCGGCTTCAAGTCAAAGGGTTTCTCAGTTTGGACTTTAGTGCTATGGGTGAGCCCCCTTTCTTTATTTGGTAAGGTTTCCTCTTGATTTTGGGGCTTATGTTTCTCCATCACCTCTTGAGGCCTTTTTCTTGGGTTGGAATGTAGAGATGTTGTAGCTGGTGGATTTGGTGTTTGTTCAGTGATTTCTTCAATAGTTATTTCCTTAGTGAGTGAATCAGTTGCATTCATTGGTTTGGTTACTATGGCACTTTTGGGTTGTAGTCTATCCTTGGTTTTCTCAGGCTGTGTTATGTTTACAGTCCTGCTTCGTAGTTTATATTGTTTATGGACTTCATAGACAGTTGTGTCATAGCCTTGTTTGAAATCAACTGATTCTCCTGACTTTGTTTGAAACTGTTTGTTGTCTTCTTCTTCATGATCCTCTTTACTTAGGAATACTTGGTGTTCATCATCAAGACCCATTAGGTGTCTATGGGTGTCATCCACTTGTTCTTCTGATGTGGATGTTTCAGCATAGTTTTCTTGAAATGGAGGCCTTATTTCTGGATCATTGTTGGCTTTGTCCCCACTAGGATTTTGGTTCCTCCTAAAGTTTGGATTCCTGTTAGAATTATTTGGTGGTGCCTCCCATGAAGACTTTCTTTCCACAGACTCTACCCTGTCGCCCAACCTCTTCATACCAGAAATTATTACATCTAATTTTTGGTCAAAGGCTGAGGGTTCCTCCTTAAAGGCAACTCTCTTTTCTAGTCTAGCCCTGTTCCTCTTAGCAATCAGGTTTGCCTCAACTGTTACAGCAACCTTCTGAGCTTCTTCAAGGGTTTGAGGGGCTCTTTCTTTTAGTTGGTAAGCCATGTTTGGGTCAAATCCATCTGGAAATTTATATAAGGCTAAGTCAGGGGGAGGTCTTAGGTTTTGAGGTATTGCATTATATACATTATTAAACCTAGCACAGTATTCCA
Source organism: Pinus taeda (assembly GCA_000404065.3). Classification (NCBI taxonomy): domain Eukaryota; kingdom Viridiplantae; phylum Streptophyta; class Pinopsida; order Pinales; family Pinaceae; genus Pinus; species Pinus taeda. The sequence goes on from APFE031435063.1 coordinate 18,098, forward strand.
AAACTGTCTCTTGAGGACCTCTTTTAATCATATCATATTCACCAAGTATATGTAGAGGATCCTTCTTTTTCTCCCATCTGTTTGTGAAGGATTGGTAAAGCTCATCAGGGTTGTTGATGGTGTTTGCAGGAAGTGATCTGAACCAGGTTCGCACATCCCCTGTTAAGCTTTGGACAAATATTCTCATCCTTACAGTGTCATCATCTATCTCATAATTTTCAAAATGATCTTGCATTCTCTTAGCATGCTGAATGGATGAATAGGGGCCAGTGGAGTCCAAATATGAGATTTTGGCCTGGTAATCTTGAGGTAAGGCCACAGGATTGGCAGGTAGTTGCAGAGGTGCATACCTCATAGCCATATTCACAAGATTTTGGGGGTTGATAAAGGCAACTGGGGCAAAATGAATAGTGGGTACCACAGGGGTCACAGGTATAGAGGGATTTAGAGTGTTGGTCAAGGGAATGTGTATAGGAGAAGAAGAAGTGGGTGGGGGGCTTTGAGATGTTGATGGAGAGCTAGGGGAATTAGGGGTAGAACGGAATAGGAATTTGATTGGAGTGGAGATGGGGTTAGGGTGAACTGTCTCTGGACTAAGGTCAGCAAGGTTATCTTGTTTTTGCTGATTCCTAATTAGTTTGGGGATTGTATTGGGATTTTCAAAGACAGTAGGAGGGTTGGGGTCAGGATTAGCCCTAGTGTACCGAAGATTCTTTTTGGGAGCCAGATTCTGAGCTAGTCCTTTTTAAGTTTCTGAAAGCTTTGTATAGCAAGGACTGGACAGGAGGTTGAAAGACTCTCTGTATCTGTATTGGGTGTAAAGGATATCTGAGTCAGCTCTACCTTAAGGCTGCAGATGTTTGTATGGGAGCAGTTCTGAAGGTTTCTTGACTGATGTTCAAATTTTGAGTGCAATCCCTGGTAGATAAACAGTCACCTCTAGATCCTGAAGGTCCCCAGTGGAGTCGCCATTTATGTTACCACCCAGGTTGTTCCCTTTGACTCCCAAGGGAATACGGCCAGGGTAACTACTAACCAATCTTTAGACTACAGCTTCTAGCCCAGCTGTAATCAGAGAGGGCTCTCTCTGTAAGGTTTGTCAATGTTCTAGTGGAGTTTTTAGGCTAGTTATGAAGTGAATGTTTGATTGTTTTTTATGTTTGGTTGGGAGGATGATTCTGACATCTTTAGACTGTTCTCTGCAAGTGAAACTAATCCATTGGGCTATGGGTCTGTAGCTGTTGTTTCCTTGAGATCCTGGCTTAAGTGCTGCTGGAATTACAGGGCCTGTATGTATTTCATAAAACAAACTATAAATTGTGAGGGTGGAAAGAGAAACAACTAGCAAAGAGAATTTGAGAATTCTTTACTGAGCTGGGAAGTGGAAAAGAGGTCTATTACTTAGGAGAAATTACTTGAATTCCTGAAACAATAGATTACTGTTATGATATAGTGTGAAAGGTAGCATTTAAGAATTACTCTTTCGTTACCATAACTGAAGAAAACATTTGAAATAGCTTAGATTGAGCTCAGGGTAATCAATGATTAAGTCCTGAGACTATTCTTTTTCCTTGCTATTTAGATATTGAGTACATGGACAACATGAAAGATATATGAAAGTATAACAAACATATATATGGCAGAGAGTAAAAAGAAAACTTATTGAGCCATAGAATACACAAGAATCCTGCAACTTTCATCCATACACCAGCAAGACATCAAGAGACACAATGCTTTGGGAAATCCCATCATCCTTTGTATTAGTTGTCTGAAGATTTACAATAGAAGAGTCACAGAATAGATATCAAGAGATTTCTTACATCTGGAGTCCAACCCCTGCTAACAAATGCGAGGGGAAATATATAGAAGTCTATTACAAAATATCTCAGGCATTGAGTCATCTGAGAGGGAAAATATCTTCCTTCACTCGTACAGGGCTTGCAGATGAGAAGTTATTACAATATTAAATGAGTTATAAAGGCTCTTAACTCCTGTCAGAGCAATTTTTTGACCTTTGGGGCTCACGGAGTCGGTTGAGCGACTTTGACATAACTGCTGAATGACGTGTCTGTGCAGCTTTTACTTCCTGAGTCCTCTTGGCCCTGTCACCTGTGACTGCTGACGCTGCTGTTGTGGCCGAGTACCTGTGCTGAGTTGGCTCAGCCTTTGTCTTCATACCTACTGATGTGTCTTTGTCATGCTGTGTATGAGATTCAAACTATTTGCTGAAGAAAAAACCGCGATTACTGACTTTGGTTCAATAGTAATCATATCAAATCCTCCCATGTATCTGATGAAGGCAACTGATGTTTCAAAATTGACCCCATGGTCTCATCAGCCTCTGTATACTTATAAAAGTTAGGGGGCTCATCAAATAAATGTGCAATTTCATTTCTAATAAAAAATAAATTGTTTACTCTATCAAAAAGAATTTGCCCTGTTACTGGGCCTGCTTTTGAAGATGTACTAGGTGCCTCTGCAATCTGTGTTGCTACAAAATTGCTTACTCTCTTGACATATTTCTCATGGGAGAGTAATTTTCCTGAAGGATCCAATAGGCTGGGGAGCCCCCTGTCCTGCAAGGCCATAAACCTGTTCTAAAATTTATTGATATCAGCTTGCATATCCTGGATTCTTCTGTCCAGGGTCTGAATCAGGTTTCTCATTGTTAGGACTCTTCTGATTAGGGAGATAGTCTTCGTCCTATTTCCAATCCCCATTCTTACCAGCTGGGAACTTGTTCTGTAGTTCAGCACTTCTATCATCTTAGGGGCAATCTCAGGCATGTTGCCTAGAGATGCCCTTTCCTTATGCATTTCTTTTCGTGCTCTGCCAATGAGTGCCACTTGCTCATATATGGCCTCAATATATTCCCACTGGTTTGTTATTGACTGGCCAATGGTGGTCCAAATGACCCTCTTGAGCTCTGCTGTGACTTTATCCAATGTGAGCTCTTTTTCTAGCTCAGCAATCCTCTTCTTCAGGGCCTTTATCTCCCTTTCCCTCTCAGCCACATTTTGCTTTGTTTTGTCATATTTCTCATTTATTTTTGCCAGGTTTTCTTGGGCTTGGCTTAGCTCAGACATCTGGGACTCCAGTACCTGTATTTCTTTCCTCAGCTTCTGCATGTCCAGGCTTTCAACCTGCTCTGTTGTCGGTGCTGAGGTGGTTGGTGCTGTGGTAGTTGGAGCTTCTTGCTGCACTTGTTGGCTGGGAGGGGCAGTGTCTTGAGGGCTTTCCTCAAGGTTTATTGTTCCTGGAGGTGGCTGTGACGTTTGCCCTGCCTCCTTCTGCTGCAATGCTGCTTCCAATGTGGCTTCTGATTCCTGCAGCTTTTCTTGTGTTTGGATGAGCTCCTTGTATAATGTCATTAGTAAGGAAGCTGCATCCTTTTCTTGCCTCTGCTGGGCAACCTCATCCGTTTGTGGGTGGAGAGTTGGTGGGATTTTCAATTTCTTCTTTATTGCTGCCATATCAGCATCCCTCAGTTTGAGGACTTGTTGTACAGCCTTAACATCATTGGGGTCATGCCCAAACTCTATTATTATTTCCTCTAAGGCTTTGATCCTGTTATCTTTAGCTTGAGAGGAAGCTTTTTCCAACTCAAGCTGTGCTGCAGTATTGTTCAGGCTATTTTGCAGCCTGTAGTTGACTAAGGTCTTATCAGCCAAGGTGGCATAGACCATCTCACCCGTCTGTTTGTGGAGCTCAATTTGATCCATTGGGTGGATGTCTTTTGACAGGACCTCCAGATTGGTCCTGATATAGTCTGTAGCTGTTTGTGGTTGCTGCACTGTTGGAGTGAAGTGGCTCATGGTCATCTTTCCCTCTTTCACATCAAATGCGGACATGAGCCTTTGTTGGTTTGAGGGAGCCATATTCAGCAGATGATTGTAGAGCTGAATATTCAGTGGTTCACTCCTTCTCTTTGCATCTTTAAACTATTGTTTGATGCTTGTCCCTGCTCCCTTTTGTTGAGTTGAGGAGCTCACTTCTCCCAATGCTGCCCTGTCTTGCTCCTGTTGCAAGGAGCTGGCAAAAGCCTCCATGCTTGGCATTTTTTCTTCTGAGAAGGGATTTAACCTTTGTCTCTTCTTAGGTGATTCTGTGAGGGGAGTCTCCCTTTCTCTTTTTCTGCTAACGTCCTCCCTTTGAGGGGTTTGGAGGATGGAGGAGTCAACCCTAGAATCCTGCCTTGGAGGTGCCATTGGTGTTGTCTGTTCTTTGGTGGCCATTTGGGCCTCTCCTGTTTGCTTTTGCTGACCCTGTTGGTCTCCTTGCTGCTGTTCCTGTTGGGGCTGCTGTTGTTGATCCTGTTGACCCTGTTGTTCTTCCATGACCCTTTCCTTGCCTTTGCTCTGCCCTTGATCTGTTGTTTGCACTGCCTCTTGCTGTGTTGCAGAAGATGAAGCAGCTCCTCCTGTTTGAGGCTTTGGCAGAGTAAGTACCTGAGAAGGAGATTGCAAGTTAGCCATTTTTAACAAATGCCTCCTAGCTCTTTCAACTAGTTCTTCTTGGGTAACTGGCTCTTCCAGTGTGTTTCTTCTCCACTTTGGTTGGTTGGCATGTCTTTGGATGTGGAGCAAGCCCACATGCTCATAGCCAGAGAGTTTGCATTTCTGCCTTTTCAAGGATATGAAGTTGTTAGGGTCATAGGGCTTCCAAAGGAAGCTTTGTTTTAGGCCAAGGCCTTCTAGCATCCTGTCTGCCTCTTTCCATCCTTCTCTTTTATTTAGGACGAAGTGGCCAAGTTGGTTTCTTACTTTGAGCTGTGCCTTTTTGCCCCTTCCTGCAAAGTGCACCTGATCGGCATTGCCAAATTGCCTGAAATATTCCAAGGCAAACAGTCTCTTAGGCACATACCTGGGCAATTTGTATGGGCGCAACTCACACCCATATATTATGATCACATTGAAGTGTTGGTAAAAGTACCAATCCCCTATGCTGTAGGCACTGGATAGCTGCAGAATCCTCTACATCTCATCAGAGAGTCTTGGAGGGGGTGAGGTTAAAAAGAGAGACATAGCTGGATGGATGAATAAGTCTATGAACTCAGAATATGTGTATGGAGAGTATGCGAGGATGTGGAAGACTGTGGTCCAGTATACCACCGACCTTGGGTTTCCTGCTGCATCAGTTCTCTTGATCTCAAAGGAGAACTTCTCATGTTGGTGGTACAGAATGAGATGATAAATGTATGAGGCGTATCTGAACACCTTCTCTCTGGACAAGTGTAGAAATTGCTCATGTATCTTGTCTGAGATGTATGTAGCATAATCATAACAAATGGGGGTCTTGCCGAGGGAAAACATTATCATCATCACTAAAACAATTTCCTCAATAAACTCCATTGATTTGTATCCCAAAATTGAGCTTATCATGTATGCCAGGTCCAAACCCAGTTGATTTAGGTAGCCATCAAAAATGGGAGGGTGCAGCACTGTGTCAGAGTTTGTGATAAATAACTGATTCAACTTTAGGATCTATGCTTCTGTCAGTATCTTGGCTCCTTGGTTGATCAGGTCCAGCAGGGACAAGGGAACCAACTTCTTTTGGGTTTTGAACTGGAGCATCTCCCTGATGGCCTTAGGGGTGGTGTAAAACACTACTGCACCTTCAAGGTTGAGCACAGCCCTCTGCATAGGGTCATAGCAGACAACACATAAGTGAATCAGGTCAGGGAACTAGTTGACCTGAGGCAGCTTAAAGATTGGGAGGGAGGACTCCCAAATGCCTAGAATATCTGTTCCATCTTTGCGCTTAGCCCTGAGCTCATTTAGCAGATGAATGTGGAACTTGCATTTGGATGGGCTATCTTCTGAGATTTGGTAATCTAGGTCTGCCAAATCTTGCCACTCCAGCTCTCTCTGGGGGGCATTCAGGGGAGTAACATTGAGGGCTACTGATGCTGAGGGGGTGTCCATGTCTATTTGAATGCTTTTTGACAACTAATGAACGTGCTATCTGAGAAAGTGGGATTCAGAGGAATGCAGGGTAGCAGGGCAGATTTATAGCAGAATAGAATACTGCTGGGCTCTCTGAGAAGGCTTCTTACAGTGTTTAGTAGACCCCTTTTAATAATTAGGAGCAGTTTATGGGCTGTGGTTCACGACTGCGCGAACAGAGAAGGGTTTTCACCAATATTTTAGTGCGAAATGGCTCTGCCAGTGAAATTTGACCGTTAATTTTTCAAGGGGGAGCTGGGTATGTTTGGTTTTGTGGTGAGTTCTTAAGCTTCTGCCGTGTTCGGGTATTTTTTACAATTTATAGTGAATAAACTAGGTTGCATGGAGGTTCACGGGCAAATACCTGGTTAACAAGTTGCTCAGGATGAAACAACAGTTGGGTGCGTGCTCTGAACTTTTGTGGATGGTCTGGAGTTGGCTGGCAAATTGTTCGTCGTAATGCACATGCAGAGAGAGCAGAGGTGCTTTTTACAAAAAGTGATAAAAAACATGGAAAATCGTCAAAATATGGCTTTTTTGGCTTATTGGCGTGCTTTTTTGAGTGACATCAGCATGATGTCAGCATGTGGGTCCGGGTCGAATGACGTCAGCAGGACGTCATCAGGTGACGTGGTGGCCTGAGACCGGTCCACGGGGGCGATGAGGTGGCGGCCAAGTGGACGAATGGAGGACAGGGTGCGCTGTCGTGGCGCTGACATAGGCGCCAACGGGATGGGGACGCGAGTGGACAGGTGTCTTCATATCGGGCCCCCTCCTATACGGCAAGGAATCTGTCAGAAGGGGCTCCAACAGAGTTTGGGAGTGACGCGTGGCCCCGTGTGACATCATCGTCTGACAGATATCGGATGATATCTGTCAGACATCGGGGCCCTTCTGAAATCCACGAGGACCGTTGGATTTCAAGTGCAAGATCTAACGGCTGTCGGGCAGGGAATATGCACGGAGAATAAACTTAATGTTGGTTATCTGTCAGACGTCGGGTCCCTATGAAATTCCAGTTGGTCGTAGATCTAGAAAGGCCACGATCGGACGGATATCGGGCCAGCAAGCTGCACGGCGGATAAAGTCAATGGGCGGCATAAAATAATCATTTTTGTTGGTAACTGTGCTTGGCGGGGCCCTTCGAGTATTTTAACAGATTTCCATGGTTTTCAATGATTTTCTTTGATAAAATCATCTACCTGACGTTATTAGGAAAAAAGGCGAGAAGCAAAGGTTTTCGTGAAATTTTCGCATAAGGCATATGAAGGGCAAAACCTAGGATAGGCGGGTTATGATGGATTTATATGAAAAAGGCGCATATTGGCTCCCGACCTTAGGATAAGGCGGGGAAGGTAGGTTTTATCGAATTTTTTGCCTTTTAGTGGTATAAGGCTGCTCAAAAGGGTTCTCTTCAACGGTCTTTAGGCAAAAATGGAGAGTTGGCTAAGTAGATAGGTTCTGATGGAGAAAAGGGGTTAGACATGGGTTCCTGAGCTTAACCAGATGTTAATCCAATGCCCTAGTAGTGCAACTTATGGCTATAATGCCAAGGAGGGGATATTTATACATTGTTTAGGGTTTATACACCATGGTGTTATAATAATAGGGGAAGCAAAGCATAGGGAGGTAGATCATAGAGTTAGAGGTTAATGTGGGGGGAAAATGTGAATGAGGACCAATACCACTGAGTTTTCTTGAAAACAACTTAGTGTAAAGAGTAGATCAAAATGAAAAGATTTTTGCACAAGAGATGTGGCTTTTAAAGGCCATAAGAACCACCATAAAGCCTTGAGTCTCTCTTATGTACACAACTTGTGAAGGGGTGTTAGTAATGAGTGGTATACAAATGGAAAGGGGAAGTTAGTCATGCTCCACTGTGTTGCTTTGCCTGTACATGGTTAGCAAATTTGATCTTGGAAGGGACACCACTTCTGCAACCCCATCTACCTACCCAACTATTTTGCCTAGCATTTTTTTATTTCTTCTTGGAGGGTGCACTTGGACTTGCAAACCCCTTGTGTGCCTTTTCTTTTCCTTTGGCTTTTTGCTTTCATTTCCTATCTAGCACTACCCTTATTTCTTCCAAGGCCCCAGATTAAGCAGTTGGGAACCTTAGTTTCTCTGCCTAACTACTGATCTGCCAAGATTAGACAGTTTGGACAGATTTCTTTCTCTATTCTACAACATAAATTGAAAACATGGCATGATCCAGATTAGACTGTTGGGTCATCCATCGGAACTTTAATGGGTATGAAGGCATATACACACCTTGTCTTTTCTTGCAAATATGGAACCTTTGTAGCAGCAAAGTAGAGCATATTTGGCACTTGAATTTGCCAATCATGAAATATGAAACCTATTGGTATAGGTATACAACAGTTGGCATTTACACATAAATTCATCTAAGAACAAGAAGGGTTTATTCAAAATAGAAGAAAAAATAATTATCACTATTTATTTGCTAAATTTATGAATGGAAGTGCTTGAAACCAAGATAAAAGTGATATGAAATTAGTGCAAAACGTAAGACATCAGAAATACCAATTGCAACTTATCTTATGAAACTGAAACATAATGACCTAATTAGCAAGAAAACCCTAGATTATGCAAAAAAAAAAACAAATCTGTCTTTTTGGGTTGGATGGGAAGCGTTCCTCAAGCCATGCTCTCTGAAAGGGAGAAATGAGGTGAAAACCACTTTCTATCAGCCTTTTTGGAATATCTTCTTATCACTACAATGCTACTATTAGAACTATCCACAAAAGGATGCAAACTAATTAAACCTACCAATAATTGCAAATTAATAACACCAAAATCAGTTTAGCAACTAACTGTGAGTATAACCTAAGCATACATATACAAAAGGAGGAACCTCTACTACCAGGGTTGGGCCCTAAGCCAAGAGCTTTAGCCCTTTGAGCCAACACAATGCTGGATCAAGGGAATACTGCTCATTTTCATTAAAATATCAGAAATACACAAGAGTGCTTGGTTAAATTTCTTCAACTCGGAAACTACTTAGCTATCTTGAACAAAAAATATGAATCCTAATGAGGTTCTAGGCCTCTTGATTTAAACAACTAAAGTTACCAACAATTTCCTTAAATTTATGGATGCTTGGCTCCCAATCTCAAGATCATCTAGTCTTTAACTATCACTGGCTTGGTTGCCAATGAACCTCATGACTTGGTTGCTTGCAACTTTGAGCTAATGATATTTGATTGAGGAATCCTTGAGTGAGTGAGGAGTTAAGAATGGAGATTGTATCTCCTAGAATCCCTCTTGCTTGTCTCCATTCATGTTCTTGCACTTTAATTAGCCAAAATTTTCTCCAAAACCTACGATCAATGCACATTAGACCACTAAACATGACATCTCATCTTTACTCTCCTCATTAAGAAAAACATAATTAAAACATGTAAAGAATGATGAGAAAATTTGATTTTAGTAAGCTGGAGGTGCATTAAATTCCATATGATTCACCCATTTATGAGCCTCATCATCACCCCCTACTGAAAATGTTGCTCATCCTCTGAGAAATTCAATCTGTGTCGATGCCTTTCATTTCTTTGGTGGCCTCCCTCACATTCTAGGCTTCTGCTATAGTCTCCTCCTCTTGTTGATAAAACCCTGAATTCTTCTCTATCTCCTCCCGCTGCTTTCTTTCTTATTATTCCTTTATCCCCTCTAACATACCTAAAATAAATGGTGGGTTGTGTTTCAATCCAATATAGTTGACTTCGAGTCTCTGTAAAATTTGCTTATATATTGGGACTCTTTCTAGTGCATCCCTCATTCTATCAGGAGAATGACATTGTTTGATCTTTAGGTTGTAGGGTAAGGTGTTCCATCTCCTTTGGCAGACTTGTTAGCTCTCATCTCCTAGAAATCTTAGAATGTCATAAAAATGAGTGATTGCTTGTTCTTGTACAACAAGGTATCATGGTGCAATCTTGGGATCATTTGCGATGAGGTTGTGAGTGATCATGATAGCCATTGAGTTAGGTTGTTCTTCTCTAATGAAAAGGGGTTCTTATTCTTCTCTTTCCAATACCCTTTTCATTTCTGTAGCTCTAGCTTCCTCATGACTCATCCAAAATGCCAAGGCCATTAGTTGTAAGTCCCCTAGGTTTGGATTGGGGTCCCACACATTTAAATCTATCAGAGGTAAATTGTGTAGGTAGAATTCAGATATCTTTGCTCTATCCTCTAGGGTAATTTGGTCACAGAGGTCAATGAATTTCCTGTAGTTTTCGGAAGGCATAGTTCCTCTTTGTGCAAGGGTTTTTATCTAAAACTACAACCATTTTTCTTTGAGGTATAACGCATATTATTTTGTAGGCATTTTGCATTGAATTTTCTCCATGGATAAAATTTCCATAATTGCCAATTGGCCTTCCTTTTCCTGTAGTTTCTTTCTTATCCATGTGTTCTTAGCCTCTAATTAAGATTTCATCATTGTTTCCCTGTCCCTTATGCTACTTAATTCTCTACCCAATTCTTGCAGCTTCTCTTCCATGTGGCCTACATCCTCCACCCCTTTTGATTTAGAAACTTGCATCCAACAATGTGTCCTTGCTATCCCTTTTTCAAGTTCAAAGAATAGAGGAATGAAATTTTTTGTGGTATCATCCTACCTGCTTCAATGAATCTATAGTAGGAGATGAGGTTTAGCTGTGGGCTAGGCTCCTTCAACTCCTCGGCCTCTCCCTCTATTTTTTCATGAGAAATTTCTACCTCCTTTCCTTCCCTTTGCCTTTGTAGCCTTTCCTGATATTTTCTTTTATGTTTCCTGCACCTTTGATATGGTTTCCTTTAGGACCGTCTCTGCTTTTGTAGTTCTGACTGTGTTTCCTGTAGGATACTTTCCCTTTTTGTGAAGGGGTCAAAGGTCATTTAACTTGTTTTGTTGAGGATAACCTGGCAAGAGGTTTCCTATCATAGATGATTGGTGACTTAGGAGAAGCTTGTTTTGGTGTTTCTTCTTCTTCCTTCTTCTCTAGAGGGACTACTTTCTCTTGTTGTTTTGGTGAGCCCTCTATGACAATTGGAATTTTGATAGGGGTTCTAGGTCTCCCTTGTTTAATCTGGGTTCTCTTTCTTGTCCCGAAGTAAAGGGGAGTTTGCCTCCATATCTTTCCATTTGATTTGACAGGTGTACTTAGGGTAGTTAGAGAAGCTATTGACTCCTCTTTTGTAGGCTCTGGAGACACCCTTGTTGACTCTTTTTCTTCCCGGCTCAGTGTTTCAGAATTTTGTTCTTCCTTCTGTACTTCATCCTCTTTTTCATCCTCTCTTTCATCTTCTTCTTCATCCTCTTTTTCTTCTTCTTTTTCATTCTCTTTTTCTTCCTCTTTTTCATCCTCTTTTTCTTCTTCGCCCTCACTAGAAGTAGGGCTTCTATCATATTGAATGGATCAAATTTCTTCTTCTTCCTGCATGCCTACAAATGTTGACCATGCAATATGGATTCTTAAATTGTTTAGATCATCTTCCAGGATGAGTTTGATTAATCCTTGATGTGCTAGTTGCTAATGTTTCCCTTATTTTACCTTGATGCTCATGTCTATTATTGATTGTAACATAAAATGAGGTACACTAAGTATGTTATAAGGATGTGTCTCCCCTCCAAACCTTAGCTCATGGAGGAGTCTAATATGGTACCCATATGCTACATTATATCTGCCTTCACATGAAATATACTTGGTGATATGGTAACTTACTTCATTCCAAGGATATGGAATGCTTTCCCTTCTAACCCCATTTTTGTCTTCAATTGGTTCTTCTCATTCCAAGAAAAAGCCTTTCTTTGTAACAGTGTTGTTATTTTTGTCCTATTTTCTCCATTGCAACCCTAGGGGGAGTCTAGTTATCCTGCTAATAATCTCAAGTGTAATGTCTACTAACAAACCCTTCAGTATAGTAGTGGCATTGGCTCTAGTGAGAGGTATGAGTGACATTGCAAATTTTCTAGCCACATCATCATCGTATCCCCTTAGTAGTTCAAAGAACCCCATCCATTGATGCCTTGTAAAGATTTCTACCACAAGGGGATGATGGTGTATTCTGGTTGTGTTGGTGGACACTCTTTTGTTCAAACCTCCTGACATATTTTTCTCACAATTCTTATCTGAGTGAGGTTTGGGTGGCTATAGTTTAAGAACTTTGGTAGGTGACGAGGTTTCGAATTTATCCTTCACTAACCTTCACAAAAATATTTCTACCTTTATGCATACGACAAATACTTAAAATAAGTGAGGACTTCTTCTTTTTAAATGAGAAACACAAAAGGTATGGCACCTACCTCCCTTTGCTATGCTCTGATGATGAGAAATCTTAAATTGATTTCCCTCAGTGTCCACTTACAACTCTATGCGATAATCCTCCTTGTATCCTGTAGCTTTCCTGTAGTTTCCTGTAGGTGCTCTTGCTTGCTGTAGGTACTGGATGTTTCATGTAGGTGCCCCCTGCAAGGATGTTGAAAGTAACTTTTCCCTTTGATGACTCCTCGAAGTTTCCTCTGCCTTCATATTTTTGAAATAACCAATACTTCACATGGGAGTCAGTGATTATTTCTATTTGTGGATGATTTCATTAGGTGATGTCATGGCTCAACGAGAATGAATACCTCCTTTTGGACCATTGGTCCCACTACAAGTTCATCATCATGGAAAATTTTAGGGGCTAATGTTCGCCCAATGGGCTAATTTTCCATGATTTTTCCAAAAAATGATTCGCCAATTTCCAATTTTTATAAAATATGATTCGCCCAAATTTTAGAATATAAAATTATTTTACCTTAAAAATCGCCAACGTTATATACTGGCTATATGATAAATCATTATAAATTTGAATAATTTTACAATATATCATTGAAAAATTTATAGTTTGCATATTAGGGATTAGTGAGATTCGCCAATGTTTCTAAACTTCAAGAAAATTTTCCATCCTTAAAATTTTCCTTGTTCATCATATCACCTTTCCTCATAATCACGTCCCTCTTTTATTCTCTGTAAATTAACCAACTTTTTTATTAATTCCCCTTTCTTTATGTGACCTTGACACGTGTGCAGTTGACTAACCCTTTTTCTTCTCATTATATGACTGAGGGTGGCAAAGTTAACTAGCCACCTTCTCTTAAAAATAAACTTACTGCACTATTCCAATAGTTTAATCATATTCATACCTATGAGGGAGTATTTGGTGAGATGAAATACCTGTGGATCATTTTCCTTGCTAATGCATGTTGGAGAGTGGTGTCTATTTGTTGTTTTTTCCTAGCTGCATATTCTCAATTGTGTTTTCTCTTCTTTTGTTGATGATTTTCTCCTTTGATGATGTATAGGTGATGGATTTTGTTTTTTCTCTTCTTCTTTTTGTTGTTGAGATCTAGAGGAGCTTCCTCATTCCCATAGTCCTTGTGTTGAAGTTATTTTGGAGTTGTTGTGAGCTTTTTTGCGGAATAGGCTACTATAGGAATTCCTAGAGGATGTCTACATGGTGTCTTGTAGTTGCCTTTTTCTTGAACTTTCACATATTTTCATTGCTATGAAATGGAATGGGTATTGGAATGAGTGGGGGATGTGTTTATGGAGTGGCAGATGAGGTATGCTATTGTTGGCATGCCCCTTTTTGATGTTTTTTCCTCTTATCCCCTTTTTTATATTTCTAACTTGATTTTTTTCTAATGGATATAGGGGTGACATGGTCATGAAGGTTGTTGGCTAAGATGTGGTGAGGTCAATGGCTCTTTTCATTTCCTAAAATAAGCTTGTGTCACCATTTTTCCACTGGATTTCCCTTCCTGTACTTTTTCAAGGCCTCCTGTAACACCTATAGGAAACTCTTGTAGTATTATAAGGTATCCTGTAGAAAACACATATTTGTTTGGAATTAGAATCTGGAGTTGGGTATGGATGGAATAACAAGGGTATTATGGAGGAGATGAGATGGATGAAGGAAAAAATAGTTTTTGGTAGGGAATGATGTCCTTTGTATCATGTGCTCATCATCTTCTTGCAAACCTACAAAAGACAAATCGTTATTTTTGTATGTTTTTCTATTTTTTTTTTTTTTTTTTTTTCCTTTTCTTTATTTTTTCTCTTTTTTTTTGAAAAGACAACTAAGCTACCTCAAAGGAGGTTTTCATCCTTGTTTCCTACCCTGGGTGCCTCAACAAAGGTTTTCACCTAGAAGCATTTTATTTTAATTTTTTAATACTCTTGGCTTGCCTCAAGAGGTTTTCAACCCAAAACTTGGACTCAAGTGCCTCATGGAGGTTTTCACCTAGGTCCCTTTTCTTTTTCTTTTCTTTTTTTCTCTAAGAACTTGGTGAGGTAGAAGCTGAGGCTTATTCAATCACCATCACTACCTTGCTGATGCTACTGGTGAATTCGTACTTAGATAAGGGATTTTTGTAGACCTTTAACCTATACCCATTGACAAGCAAAGGGATACCTTATGCATCTATGGTTCTTATTTGAACAACACCATTTACATGGAACTTTTCTATCACATATGGTCCCAACCATATTTTCATTAACTTGCCTTTCAAATCTTTGTACCGGGAGTCATAGAGGAATGCCTAGTCGTCTTCTTGAAATAGTTTGTCCTTGATATTTCTATCATGCCACATTTCTCTTTGTACTTGAGTCACTTCTCTCTGTAGGAGGGTCTCAATCCTAAATTCATCTAACCCATTCATCTAGAGAAATCTTTTTTTTTTATGCCCTTGTGACATCTAGATCTAGTTGTGCTGCCATCCTTAAGGTGTTGTATTCAAATTCAATGGACAGCAGGGCTTTCTTCTCGTAGGCCAGCTCATAAGGAGTGAAGCCATTGGTGGTCTTCCAAGTAGTATTGCAGGCCTAGGTGGCCTCCACCAATCTGTCTTCCCAATCCTTTCCATTGTTGCTAATCACTTTTGTCAGAATGCTTTCCAATGCTTAATCGATGACTTCCACTTGCCCATTAGCCTGTGGGTGGCAAGGAGTGTACTTTTTGTGCTTAATATTATGCAGGTTTGAAAAATTTTCAATCATGTGAGATGTAAACTGACTGCCTTGATTTGTGGCCGACTCTCTAAGGTATTCAAACTTATAAAACACATTCTTCCTCAAGAATTCAACCACCTTTTCTTCTATTGCTACCTTCATAGATTTGGCTTCAACGCATTTTGTTAAGTAGTGAGTGCACACAATGATGTACTTCTTCTATCTGGATGGAGGGTCAATGGTCCTGATGAAATCCATGCCCCACTTGTCAACTAGCTTGAAAGTCACTTGAGGTTGCGGAGGCATTTCATCTTGAGGGGTAGGCTTTCCCATCCTTTGGCACTGATCACACTAGCTGGTATACCTCTTTATATCTTGGTGGAAAGTGTGCTAGTAATAACCAACTTGTAGTACTTTGAATGTTGTTATTTTGGTTGCAAAGTGACCTCCACAAGCCCCATCATGATAGGCCAAAATGATGTCAAAAACCTCCTCCTCCCTAATACATATTCACAGAATTTGATATGGACCTAGCTCTAAGAGTTTTCCCCCAATCCAAGTGAATGAGACGATTTTTCTTATGATTCTACTCTTTTCCTTGGAGGACAAATTTGGAGGGAACTTTGTAGATACCATGTAGTTTCCTATGTTAGCAAACCATGGAGAGAGAATTGAAATGGTGAATAAATGTTCATCTAGTAGTTGATCATAAACCATTCCTTCCTTCCCTGTAGGCAAAGTCAATATGGATAAAAAATCTGTAACTACATTCTTTTTTCCAGGCTTATCAATAATAGTTAGATCAAATTGTTGTAATAAAAGTAACCTTCTAATAATCTAGGCATTTACATCAGGTTTGTTCATCAAATATTTAATTGCAGCATGGTCGGTATGTACAAATGTCTGGTAACCAGTAATGTAATTCCTAAATTTATTCAATGAATGGACACCAACTAGGAGCTCTTTTTCAGTTATTGTGTAGTTTAACTCAGCTTTCAACAGATTCTTATTGATGAATTGAATGGCATAAGGTAGCTTGTCATCTATCTGGCCTAGAGCCTCTCCTATAGATTTGTGAGAGGCATCAGCATGAACGTGAAAAGCAAAAGTTGAACTTGGGACTCGATGAATAGGTGGAGTAGTCAACTTGTCCTTTAGGGTTTCTAGGGCCTTTTGGTAGCTTTCTGACCATAAACATTCAAAGTCTTGGGCCAAAAATCCAAATAAGGGAGAAGCTAACTTGCTAAAACTTTTATAAATCTCCTATAGTATCTAGCTAGCCATAAGAAACTTCTAACATCCCTCTGCTTCTATGATGTAGGGACCCTTTTGATGATGGCTCTCTTATTTGGGTCTAATTTTAATCCTTCTTGGGATATTAAGTGACCTAGAATAGTCCTTGCAGTGATCAAGAATTCATATTTTTTAGGACTAAGGGATAAGTTCATTTCAATGCATTTGTTTAACACCTTTCTAAGGTTAGAGAGAGCCTCCTAGAAATCACACCCATAGGGTGTGAAATTTTCCATATAAATTTCTACTCCATTATGGACTAGCTCTGTAAAGATGCTTAGGACTGCTCTCTGGAAAGTAGCAGGGGCATTGCACAAACCAAAAGGAAGGACCCTATAATAAAAATTATCCAAGGAAATGTGAAGGTGGTTTTATCCTGGTCTTCTAGGCTAATAGGATTTGATTGTACTCGTTGAATCCATTTAGGAAAAAGAAGAACTTTTTTCCTACCATACCATCTAATAACTTGGTCAATTAAAGGTAGAGGAAAATAGCCCTTATTTGTGGCTTTGTTTAGCTCTCAGTAATCCACATAGATCCTCCACTTTCCATTTTTCTTTGGAACCAACAATAGAGGAGACATCCACTCACTGTCCAAGATGGGGTAAATGAATCTTGTCTCCAACAACTTCTGTAGTTCCTGTTTGGCTATATCCTTGAGGGTTGGATTCATTCTCCTTTGGGGTTGACAGAATGACATGCAACCTTCCTTGATGTAAATGTGGTGATTACACACTGAAGGGTGGACTCCCTTCATTTATTTGTAATTCCAAGCAAAGGCATCCAAATGCTCTCTTAGCATGTTACATAACTCCTCTTCTTCGTATACAGAGAGATAGGAGTTGATTTTCAGTGTTCTTTTAGGGTAGAATCTATTGTCTTGAGACAAGTAGGGTTTGAGTAATCTAGGCATAGATCAATGTGATGGTTGTCCTTGGCTTCCTTCAGTACTTCCTCAAGAGACATGGTGTTGGAAGTTTGATTTTGGAGGATGTGTTCAATCAAGTCATCTTCATTAGGTTGTCCTCCTATCATAGTTTCTAGGGTATAGATTTTGGAGGAGTAGACTTCATCTTCTTCCCCCTCTTCTACCCATAAAGGTAATTCATGCTCTAGGGATGGTTGAGAAGGAGGTTATAGGACCAATTTTTTGGACAAATGCCCATTTTTTATGGTAATATTTCCAACCCTGCAGCATATGTAGGCATCAACAGTGCCTAACTAAGGCCTCCCAAGGATGAGAGGATAACCATTGAATTTGTCTTAGGTTGGAAAACTAATAATTCAGCAGGGTATTCCCAGGAATCAATGCAGACCATCACATCCTTAACAATTGCCTCAGGAGCTACTGTGGATCACTCTACAAGTTGCAATATTGTTGTGGTCTTCCTTAATGACCCCTATAGATTTAGCTTGAGCATTTGTCCTTAGTCATCACATTGATGGGAGCCCCAAGATCAATCAAGGTATGGGGAAAAATGGTGCCATCAATGTGTACATCTACTACAAGACTCCTAGGATCTAGATACTTTGGGAAAATTACCCACCTTAGCATTAAGTCGGACAATTGTCCAATGACATTAATGGTAAGGGTGTCTTTCTTCTGCCTTCTTGGATGTTTAAAAACACTTCTATTTGATCATCTTGTTGTAGATAGGGACATCTTTGATCGCTTGGAGAAGTGGGATTTTGACACACAGATTTTTCAACTCACCCATAATTTCAGTCTCTTTTGGTGTGTGCTGAACCAAACAAGTTAACCTTCTAGGAAAGGGGGCTGTATTCACTCTAGAGACACTTTCCTCTCTTTCCTCCTCACTCTCCCTAGGTGGAGATGGGAGTTGGTTATCCAAGAGCACTCTCCCAAACCTATGGTTAGTTTCATTAATTTCCATAGCATAGGCAGGGTAGGATGTTTGTCGATTGTAGACTTGATGTGCCTATCTGTTGTTCGGGTTCAAGATCTGTTGGGTTGGAATCTAAGGTTGTTTAGGTGGAGTAGGGTGTAGGAGCTGTGGTTGAGATGGAGATGAAGGCAATAAAGCTGGAGCATTGTTTTATGGGGGCATCCACCCTTGTGGTGGTTCATTCCACTAGGTTCTGGAGGACTATATGGCTAAAATGGTTGGTTGGATAATTGGGAATGGTCTTGAGGTGCAAACGACTAGGGAGAATGTGTAGACCATGAAGGATGAGCAGGGGGGAACCAAGGGGGAATGGATGTATTTCGATTAGGGTTTTTACATGAATAGGATGACCCTTGTATGTCCTACTGGTATGGCCGAGGTCCATGAGGCCTCATTTGATTTATGTAACAGAGTTCTTTAGTCACCCCTTTTGTTCCCTGATACATAGCTTTTAATCGAGGAAAAGAAGGGCATTTGTCTGTGGAGTGGTTTTCCTCGGAGACTAAGCATATTTCTATAAGGTTTAAGGGAAATTCATTCCTAGGGTTCCTCCTTGTGCATCTAGGGTAGAAAATGGATAATTCTCTCTATTCTTCCTCCTCCTTTCTTTTTATCTTCATAGTGTCTATTTGCAAAGCAAGGGTTTACAACATTTCACTCTTAAAGTCTTCCAACATGTTCCCAATTTCACCTTTTATGGATGTATTGGAAAAGGATGAATTGGCCACCGCTTGACTAGCCCTACCCTTCTTTTTGGTTGCCTTAGAATGATTCTTGAAAATTGTCTTCATATCATCATAGGATAACTGGTAGGTGTCCCCTCATGACAGCAAGTATAGGGTTTCTAAAAGGTCTTCCCTAATCCCCCTGAGAAGGACTAACTTAAGTGATTCAAGATCAAGGGTGCACTTGGCCCTTTTGTAGCTGAGTTGGAACCTTTCCTCATAATCCACTAAGGACTCATCATGCCCCAAGGTCTTTCTAAAAATTTCATGTTTGGTAACTTTGAACCTATAGGAGTCCCTATACGTTTTATTGAAATCTTCTTGCATCTGAGCCCAAGTGGTGATATTATCCCGAGGTAAACCAATGAATGTTATAGACATGTTTGGGCACTACAACCCCAATCTTATATGTCAATAAACCAAGGGCTCTTTAACCCCTAAAAGTGTTGTTTCATACCCTAAAGGATCATATTCAACTGACTACATCATACCCCAGAAGTTCCACCTAAAAAACCACTCAAAACTGGCCAAAACTGGACCATACTGACTGCTCCACTATTAGGGTGTGATGCATATTGACTCCTACACTAGCCAAGTATGATGCATGCTGAAGAGGCCTTCTATGGGGTGCGATCAGTGAGAATGGACAAATTTCTGAGATAGTTTGGTAAGTGGATGCTCATGGAATCTTCTAGAAACTTCTCCTATGACACTTGCCTCTCTGAATTCGCCCAGGGATGAGTAAGAGATCTAAGAAATCTCCAAGCGAAACTAAGAACTACAAGTGGAATGACACTAATAAAAAACCTAGAGATGACTCACACCTTTGCAAACATTTATAAATGGATCCCTCATCTAAGAGATATGGAGGCTAGAATTTGGTGATTTATAAGGAAGTGTTGATAGTTTGTCTTTGAGAAGAAGCATTGTATTGGTGGGTGATCTTGCTTTTCATGAGGTGAAGAGGGCTTTGATGCTGGGAGGATGATGCTGGATCAAACAGTTGGGTTGATTATCCCTTCTATTTTAATAAAGTTCTTTGAGTTTTCCTCCATACAATCGTGTACTTGTGAATCTTTTTATTCATAAATGCCATTGTATGTTCAATGTCTTTCTGATTCTGCATTGTTTGTGATATAATAGATTGAGATGCTTTGATGGTGTTCTGTTACTTTGTTTCTACATGTATTCTCTAAGCAGGACAAGTAGGAGAGGAGTTGCAAACTCTATCAAGGGGGAGAGAGATCAAGCAAGGAGTCAAGCAGAAGATCCAGGTTGGTCCTTTGCTTCTCTCATCTCTATCATACATAGAGGAAATCGCAAATTTCTTTGATTGTTTGTTTCTAAGATAGCTACCAATCTTAGTGGGACTAGCAAATCGAAAAGACACTAGTTTTCCCAGAAAAAATGGAGACTCCACTGGGGACCGAATAGTTTGTTTGTTTGTTATTATTGTTTGCTTTATAAACTAGAGACGGAGCTTGAAGTTAGCCAGATAGCCTTCGAACTGCTCTTGCTCTGCATGTGCATAATAGATGAATGTTGCTTCAGCCAATCTCTAGTTTAGTTTATGAACTGAACATCTGACTTGCAAGCATTCTAAATGCCCTTATGGTAGCTCAGTAACCTCCCAATATCATTCATATGTACTTTGCTTTTTACTGTCCATCATAGCTCAGCTTAGATAACTGAAGTCAGTTGCAAATTTGACCAAAACCCACCTCAGTTTTGCTCCCACGCCCATCGCACTATCTATCACTGGAAGCTAGTATGCATCGCACCTCCTGAGCGTAGCATGTGAGATGCATCCCTATTTCTATGAATCATAGGTGTGATGACTAAGTAATCCTATTTCTCTGCTTGAAATTTGGTTTTTTATGTCCTTCTTTTTACCTCTGTTTAATTATTTTTTGTTGCCTATGAACAATATATCATTGTTGAAGCCTCCTTGCCTTACATAGATCAGCCTCCATTGATTAGGATTAGTAAATGTTTTTATGTATTTTTCCATCATTTATGATCCTTAGTCGAAATGTTGCTCGAATAAAACTGTCGTTTTGGTGCAAAAACTGTCGTCGCTGTCATTTTGTGTCAAAGAAGAGAAGTGTCGTAAAGGCTTCCTTCTCTAGATAGTCGACTGAACCTTTTGACATGTATTTGATTTGAATTGTTAATATTTAAAGTGTCAAAATATTTTTTCTATTCGAAATTGAAAAGTGTCATTTAGTATTCCTTTCATTTCGAAAAGAAATTATCAAAAAGTCGCTTTGAAGAAAATAGTTCAGATCTATACTTAGTTTTCCTTTTTGGAATTCTTCACATTAAGGGGGACAAAAAAAAATACATGCATTTGCATTTGCATTTAGACTGTGTGCGAAAAATGATTTAGAAAAAGTGCATTTAGTGTGTGCTATTTGTTCTCTGTTAGAATGAATCATAATCTTCTTTCCTTAGTAGCTAGGATTTTCATTGCTAAAAAGTAAACAATGACTGTTTATCATTTTAGATTGCATATTTAGGAATTTTACATCTACATCATGTGGTGAACCTTGAAAGGAAAAATTATAAGCAAGATCAACTCTAAAATAAATTTAAATGAATTTAACAACGCTTTGGAACCTAACGCAACACATCTAGAGGTTTGGGCTAGAGATGTTTCCAACATCATAAAATCTAGTAACTATCGTTTTCATCAAAGGTTGGGTGATTCCTCCTCTTTGATACAACAAGTGCTAGCACAGACTTGTGCTCCCCATACCATCGAGTATATATTGGGAGACCATAATAGGCTTATATCCTTTATCCATAGGAAGCCATGTCTGCCGCCCTATCATTTGCAATGCACTGAACACAGCATTCGGGAGGATTGACTACCGTACATAAGTCGATGGTAATTTCTCTTTAATTTATCACCAAGGTGTATATTACAGTTTTGCGATTGGTTTGGTAATCCCTCTATCTAGATTTCCAGAGTAGTCACTTTCATTCCTTTTTGACTCCTTAAAATAAAAGGTCCATATGAGCACTTGTCACTTCAGGCTCATTAAAAATCGAAGGGGACTAGAGTCATATTTAGCTTTTTCTCAACTCTTAAAAATTGAAAAAGGAAAGTTGTGTCGAAGCGTCATTAAAATTTATTTAATTTGGAATAACATCGTTGTTCCTTCGTTGATCTTAGGCTGAGATAATGGAGTCTACCAATCAAGGAATCCCTTTTGAGGGGAATCCTAGTCCTTTCTCCTCTTGGGGAGATATTGGTGCTCTATATATGGCCACATTGTCCCTACCAGGAATCACAATTGGCCTACCAGTATGGCTATTGTCAACCTCTGTCACTCAAAATACTGTAATTTCTCAGCAATCGAATCAACAGCCAATTAATACTAGAGTTGACCCTTCACGTTCTTCTTTGTTTGTTTCTCCCATCCCTTCTTCCTCTTCACTTAGTGAAAATAATGATGTTAGTAACCAAGTGAATGAGAAGAAGAAGAAAGGGAAGGAGAAGAAGAAGAAGAAGTCAGTTAAGCAAGGGGGAAACCATGAATCATCTGGTGAAAATCCATGCACTAAATCTCCCAAATATCCTTGTGTAATTTGCAGAGGAAACCATTTTCATCAAGCTTGTCCTTGCATTCCAATGATCTTGAGAGAATGGTCTCCCCATTCGCACCATTTGGTGTCATCAACCTTTGGCAATCATGTTGACAGCACACCATCGACTAGTGAAATGAAGTTCCTGGACAGAAAGGAAAGGTCAAAATTCCATGTGGGTTATGTGAAGGGGACCATCACCTTCCCCATTGTCCTTTTTTGGATGAGGCTAAAAGAGTCTTGTGTAACCATCCTACTTCACCTAGTGACTTCCATCTGGATACAAGAAATTCACCTCAAGTCCTTTAGTAGTTGAAAATACAAATGACATGACTCAACCGTCAGTCGAGACACATATTGCTAAAGGCAAATCTTCTGAGTCCACACTAGACCAAAGTCAACAGGTCGAGATGGCAGTCGACCCAATTTTACCTTTGGAAGGTTCACCTTTGGATGATACAATTTCCAAAGAGAATGAGAATGATACCATTCAAATTCTTTTTGTTAATACAGAGTCTGATGAACTTGGGGGCAATCCACCTGTTCCCTCACAACAAGAGGAAAATCCCCCAGTTCCTGTTACTCAAGGGGTTCATTCGTCATTTATTCAGTACCCCCTCCAAGCAGTCTAGTCGCTTCCTTCGATTGGAATCAACTAGCGAGTTCCCGCCTTTCTTCTAACATACCATTTTGGATCATGGTGCAAGTGTACAAAATGATCATGTCTGGCACTATCATAGATGAATGGGCTTCAGTGAGTATCCTTTCCTCAACTGTTTGGAAAGCACTTGGTTCACCATCGCTTATGGCTGTAACATAGAATTTATCAGGCTTTAACAAAGGAACCAGTCAACCATTAGGGATCGTTCCTAAGTTACCCATAACTTTGAGAAGGAAAACCATTTACTTGAATGTGATGGTAGTCCAAGGATTGTTAGATTACAATCTGCTCCTTGGATGTGACTATGTTTACAAAATGGAAGCTATTGTTTCAACACTCTTTCAAGTGATGTGTTTCCCACATGAAGGCAAAATTGTCACTGTTAACCAGCTTTCATTTCCCGGTTCAAACATAGCTTCAAGTCAAACATCATCCCTAAATGGTCCTTTTGTGTCAATAATGTCTCTTCAACCTTCACTCCATCCACTTGATTGAGGCGAGTAGTCCAATGAAGGTAACGAAGCTTGGGGGGCATGCACCCTTGTCTGCTTCGGTAGACAAACCCGACTGAAAAGATAGATTTCCCTATAGGTTACATGATTGGTCTGAAACACCATTCACCTTTTTCTATGCTACAGACGAAGCCAACGAAGTTTTTTTGTCTAACCACTGATAAAAATGATCCTGCTTAACCACGGTAACTTCCACATGGTCACCTAGAAACTCTCCTTTCCTTGATGCCTGGGGGCATGCAAACCTTTTTATGCAAGTGAAAAACGACCAATTTCATTTTTTAGCTTTTTAGTTTTTAACTTCTTAGGTTAGGTGATTGGTCTGATCCACCATTCACCTTTGTCAGCAGCATGCGGATGAAGCAAAGGAAGTGTTTTGTCTAAACAGAAGACAAAACCATCCTACCTAACCTCAGTAGTTCCTTAGCTTTCTAGTTTTTCTAGATTTTTAGTGTGCTAATTTATAGCTTACATTAAAAGAAAACTGAGCATATGTTATTGTAGAGTTCAAGCTCACTAAAAAATGAACCTACCAATGAGGGACATCTTTGACTACAAATTAGCAATGTTTCTGCAAGGTTCAATCTCGTTAAAAAATAAACTTGCCGATGAGCAATGTTTCCGCAAGGCTCAAGCTCTTAAAAAAGAAACCTGCCACTGAGCATATGTTAACGCAAGGTTCAAGCTCATTAAAAAATAAACCCGCCTTCAGTAAATGACCTCTGTGATTGCCATGTTATCAACCTTTTCAGCCTTGGTTGTGTTCTACCATCACCTCCATCCTTTTGGCCAATCAAACACTTCCACTTGATTGTTTACCCTTTTTGAGGAACAATTGCAATGAGTGGTTATGTTAGCCACCCTCTTCACATCACCATGTTTTGAGAAGTTCCAAGCTTACCAAGAACCAGTTGCTACCCTAAAACACCACTTGTTCTTGAAAAACGAGTCTCCTTTAAGCTCTTTTTGGACTTGTTAAATATGAAAAGATTGTTGCGCTATTGGCCTTTCCAGCTCGTTAAAGTAAGGGGAAGTGCCATCCCTCCTATACATTTTAATCTTTTTGGAACTGAGGGATTATCCCACAAAAATATCGAGAGATTGTCTTTTTTGGCTTGCTAAAGCGATTGAAAAGTCATCCCTTTTTATACTTTTTCAGACTTAAGGGATCATGCTACGGAAAAGGATTGCTGGAGTTTCCTTTCTGTCCCTTTTCAAACTCTCTAAACATGAAAAGGATTGAGTTATCCTTGTCGTTAAACTCATTAAAACAATACCGACAAACTTGTCCACCCAGATAAGAATGAGTTTCATTGTCGCTAAGCTTGCTAAAACATAGCGACAGGTTTGTCCGAAGGGAAAATTATAGAACAATGATATGTTATCCTCCTCAAGCTTGATAAAAATAAAGAGGTACTAGTCAACAATGACTGGGGAAAAGGGGAAGAAAAATTGAAGGACTTTATTGGTAGTAGGTCACTCTTGAACATGACACTTTCATTCCATCACCCTGATTGAGTCGGGTTAGGTTATTCTGTTCATCGGTCATTTCACCATTGGTCCTCCATACCATCCATTTTTTGGGTTAACGCTACCAATCCATCTCAATGTCACCGATATGTTAAGGAGAAGTCATTTAGAGAATTCACCATCCACTTAATGCCTCATCCACTCCAATACCTTCACCCTCCATTTTTCATGGCTGTCATTCCTAAACCTTGTACCATCAAATAGTTTTCACCTCCAAAAAATCATTTGCTACATTTCGTGTCGTAGTTGTGGGATACATTAAGGCCCTCCTACAATGGGTCACTTCTTGTCAACGTCATCTCATTATGCAAGAAGTTGACTTAGAAACAACCCTTTCAGTACTTTCGAGCTTGCATGCCTCAATGGCAAGTTTCTCACTTCCGACGACAGGTTTACATCAATGGTCTTCGACTAAAAGATTTTACGTGGTGCTCGACATCATATCATATATTCACACTGCAGATCATTATCATTATCAGTGATTCCTCTCGTGCTTGTTAACATCTTACATTATTGGCTGGTAATCAGGCGATGTCCTTCCATGTTCGACTTCAGAATATCTTTTCACATGGATTTACTTATACATCGGGCAAAGATTGAATGAGTTTGAAGACCCCAGATCTAGTTTCATCCATCCGGGCTACGATATACTCAAGAATATAAAGACATCGAATGTACTTAGAAGCTACACAGATGATCATCCATGCTAAGGTATGATGACTCTACATATAAAGAATCACCAGTTTGCAACTGCAGATGATTATCTCTCTTATGTACATGAAAATGAATTTATAAAGCTGAGCATGGGAATGATCGCCTCAACTAGATCAGGAAAATAATATGATGATGATGTATTATATTGTATCTTATATAGGTCACCTTCCAGTTTGAATACGTTGGATCCTCATGATAAAGCATTTCACACGACATCAAAAGATTTATGACCTCATGCTTTAGGGGGCAATTGTTATAGACATATTTGGGCACTGCGACCCCATTCTTACATGTCAATAAACTAAGGGCTCATTAACCCCTAAAAGTGTTCTTTCATACCCTAAAGGATCATAGTCAACTAATTACATCATACCCCAGAAGTTCCATAAGAAAAAACACTCAAAACTGGCCAAAATTGGACCATACTGACTGCTCCACTATTAGCGTGCGATGCGTACTAACTCCTACACTAGCCAGGTGTGATGCATACTAAAGAGGCCTTCTATGGGGTGCGATGAGTGAGAATGGACAAATGTCTAAGACAATTTGCTAAGTGGATGCTCATGTAATCTTTTAGAAACTTCTACTATGACACTTGCCTCTCTGAATTCGCACAGGGATGAGTAAGATATCCAAGAAATCTCCAAGTGCAACTAAGAACTACAATTGGAATGACACTAATCAAAAACCCAAAGATGACTCACACCTTTGCAAACATCTATAAATGGATCCCTCATCTGAGAGATCTAGAGGCTGGAATTTGGTAATTTGTAAGGAAGTGCTGATAGTTTGTCTTTGAGAAGAAGCATTATATTGTTGGGTGATCTTGCTTTTCATGAGGTGAAGAGGGCTTTGATGCTAGGAGGATGATCCTGGATCAAATAGCTGGGTTGTAATTCTCCTTTCTATTTTAGTAAAGTTCTTTGAGTTTTCCTCCATACAATCGTGTACTTGTGAATCTTTTTATTTGTAAATGCCATTGTATGTTCAAGGTATTTCTGATTCTGCATTGTTTATGATATAATAGATCAATATTCTTTGATGGTGTTCTATTACTTTGTTTATACAGGTATTCTCTAAGTGAGACAAGTAGGAGAGGAGTTGCAAGCTCTATCAAGGGGGAGAGAGATCAAGCAGAAGATCCAGGTTGGTCCTTTGCTTCTCTCTTATCTATCATACATAGTGGAAATCACAAATTGCTTTGATTGTTTGTTTCTAATATAGCTGCCAATCTTAGTGGGACTAGAAGATTGAAAAGACACTAGTTTTCCCGGAAACAATGAACCATCCTAGGGATGCATCCTTGAGAGTAGATGGGAATAGATGCAACTTCTGATCATCATAGGTGTAATCATAAGTTCTACATGTGACAAAAAATTCAAACAAAAATGCATCTGGATCTTCTGAGATCAGGCCATGGAAGGGTAGGAAGAGCAGAGGGCCTTATGTTATTCATCTTAGCATCTCCATTAGTTTCTCTGATGGGAAAATCACCCTCAACTCTTTCCTTGTCTCCCCTTTCATTTCTATTTTCAACCATTGTGTCAATCGGTGGAATGGTTTATTCTTCTTCCCCTATACACTTTTCAAAAAACTGTAGTTGTTTGCCTAAGCGGTCCTCTAGCTCATAGTGATCAAAGAAGAGAGAAGGTTGGTTATTTGAAGTGGTGCGGATATTTGGCAGAAATTTCCCTAAGTTATCCCTGTTCCTATGACACATGAAAGGAGTGTTTTTTTTTAGAGTTTTAAACTACTTGCATAATTGAAAGAAAAAAGAACTAAATTGCAATTATTTGTTGAATGAAACTAATTGCAGAATGAAAGAGATAAGAAGGGGAATAAAGAAAGAAGAAGTCACATCTACTCAGACACCTTCTTGGAAACGATGCCAAAAAGTGATGAGCACAAGTATTGCATCAAAGATGTTGTAACTCCTGGGGCTATTGACTTTACTTCATCAAGCTAGGGTTTGTACAAAATTGGAGGTGACAGTGTTGCATACAAAAATATATGTAATTGGTCTACTCTTTGTCAATGTTGAGTTGGGGTGATAGACCACTACGGTTTCTCAAACTAGCCTTCTATTGATTAGGAGAAGTTTGATTATCAGCGTGGAGAGGGGAAATTTACCGTAATTGGGAGAAAATAAATGTTTCTTATTGCAATAATGAAAGAATGAAAGAAATTCTTGCAAAATAACATGAAATCCTCTATCTAATTGATAACATACCTTTCTTAGAAAAGAGCCCTACTTCAACACATGTGATGTTTGAACTAATTTAAGCATGAGATCTGATCTAAAGAGTCATAACTACTCTGTGCATGAATAAATATAAAAGAACTTTTTTCCTTTTGATATTTTCGCGTGAAAAATGCAAATGCTAATATTTCTTTGTTCTTTGCCAGGGGAGACAAGTGTGTAGGAAGAGGAGCACAATGGTTCAGATGGCTTGGAGGGCAATTAGAGGCCTAATCCTAGCTTTAGTGATGAGTTTTCTCAATTTGGGCTCCTAACAGGCTGCTACAAGTTTTCCTACAGGATGTTTATAGGATGTACTAGTTCACCTATAGGATCCCCTATTTACTACAGGAACAGGCCAAAAGATTACCGAGTGGTATAGAAGGTAGGATGGAGCTTGGAAAAGGTGAATAAGGAGGGAATAAGGCATTAAAGTGGCAGGGATTTACTCAGAACTCAAGCCAAAACTTTAAGATGGTTGGATTTACTTAACACAAATGGCAAGTTTTCCTCATAAATCAAGAATTTGGATTGAGACCTTAGTGACTTTTGGCAATCATGGGTGGATATGGTTTGGATGAGGTTGATGAGATGAGGTCTCCCTAAAACGTAGAAAATCTTGCAACAAGACACATCATTGTTGCCATTTATAGATAAATTAATCTAAAAACAAGAAGGGTTTATTCAAAATACATGAAAACAAAATTATCACCATTTATTTGCTAAGTTCACGCATGACAGTGCTTGAAACCAATTTAAAGGAAATTTGAAATCAGTTCAAAACCTAAGAGACCAAAGATACCAATTGCAAATTATCTTATGAAACTCAAAGATAATGACCTAATTAGTAGGAAAACCCTATATTAAACAGAAAAACAAGAATTCTATCGTTTGGGGATGGATGTGAAGTGTTCTTCAAGCGATGATCCCTGAAAGGGAGAAATGAGGTGAAAACCACTTGCTATCAACCTTTTTGGAATATCTTCTTATCCCTAAAATTCTATTATTAGAACTATCCACAAATGAAAGCAAAATAGTTAAGCGTACCAACACTTGCAAATTAACAACACCAAAATCAGTTTACCAACTAACTATGAGTATAACCTAAGCATACATATACAACAAAAGGAACCTTTGTTGCTAGGGTTGGGCCCTAACCTAAGGGCTTCAGCCTCTGAGTCAACTCAGTTCTCAATACGAGAATGCTACTCATTTTCCTTAAAATATTAGAAATACACAAGAGTGCTTGGTTACAATGCTTCAACTCGAAAGCTGCTTAGCTATCTTGAACAAGAAATATGAATCCTAATGAGGCTCTAGGCCTCTTCATTTATACATATGATGTTACCAACAACTTTGTTAAATTTATGGAGGCTTGGCTCCCAATCTCGAGATCAATTTGTCTTCAACTGTCCCTGGCTTGGTTGCCAATGAACCTCATGAGTTGGCTTCTTGCAAATCCGAGCTGATGGGATTTGATTGATGAATCTTCGAGTGAGTGAGGAGTTAAGTTCATATTAATGTTGTGCTTATTTAGGATTCTAGATATTATGATCTTGTTCATAAATTATTCCTTTAACATTGAAATATGAAGGTTTTAGGAATTTTTTTAGGAGATCTATAGTTTCACTATTAGTAATTGAATTCATAACATCAATTGCTTCATCTATAGTGTCATTCTTGTGCATTCTTATGTTTCGAATTTTTTCTTTCAGGGCCAATTTTCTATGGTCACTACTTTTTGAATATTTTAGCCAATGTCTTCGACATAGAAAATAGTGTTTCTTTGCAATTAAGATTTGATACCACATGATTTCTCACACCTTCTAAAACAATTCTTCTCACCTTCCCAATATCCTTCTTTTGTTGGGCTAATTGTTGTGCATCATCTTGGTGGGGTTTTGCAATGTCATTTTTAACATATTCTAACACGCCATTTTCATTGATCACTACTTCCATTTGATCCTTCCAAGCTTTGAAATTAGAGCTACCCTTCAGGGCATGCTCCAATCTCAGACTGTTGAAATACATTCTCCCTATCTTGAGGAAAATTTGTTGCACTGAAGTTGGTACTTCGAAATTACTGAGAAAGAAGTTTGAAATATTGGTTCTAATGTGATTTCACAGCTTTGATACAATGTATAAATTTGATACAAATTTCAAATTCTCAATATTTCAAACTAAAAAAGAAGAGACACATGGAATGAATTTAGGTTTTTGTGATCCATATCTAGTTTCTAAGAAATCATTTTTGGTGATAATCACATCAACATTCATTTGTGGGCACGTTTCTAACCAACCAGTCTAGTTCATCATCAAGACAAGATGAAGAATTATATCATGGTAACGAGTTAAATAGAGAGACAAATCATTCAAATGGCTAAATTAGAACAACTACTTTTGACTGGGTTAGAAATTAGGAGAAGGATCATTTAATAATTTAAATAATGAAATAAAATATACTATACAAATATTAATATTATATTTATATATAAATTTGAAATTACGATAATATTTTACCCAATTCATAATAGGAGGTTAATTTTTACTATACTAAGAATTAGGAAAAGAATAATTTTCATTGATAATATAAATAATCACTAAATAACTAAATAAAGTATATATAATTTAAGATCATCTACGAATAATGATGAGATTTTACCCAATCCTCAATATGAGGCCTAGGATACTTTATTAAATATAAGAATAATTGTAAAATTAATTATATATAATGTGACATAATTAATTTAATTGCAAAGATTAATAAATAAAAAATCTCAAAAAATATTAAAAATTTATCAAAGTCAAAAGGTTGAAAATAAGAATAAAAATAAATTAAGTTAAATAACAAAAAATAAAAATAAAATGGGGAATCAACTAAAGTATAAAAATAAAATAACAAAAGGAAAAGGGATACATAAGAATTAATAAACTTGTTGTAGCAGCTGCAACGCCCTCTAAAATTTTGGCCTCTACTCAAATTTTGGAGCCTACTATGGATCTTGTGATTGATCATTCCTTAGTCACTTATTGGTAAGATAATGATCTCAAGCTCCCCTCTTCGATCTTAAGAGTCATTCACGGTTTTATCCTTATAGAGCATGTGTCATCTTCGGGCATGGGATTATCGCTTGTCATAAAAATGGAAGTTTGTTTTACTTCAAGGGGGAAGATTTGTGAGAATGGGTTGTCTTCACCACATAGACATATGTCACACTCATTTCACACACTCTTACACAAGTTTCACCTTTATCCTCTCAAAGCCTATCATCAGAACCACACTTGTCGTAATTTTCCATAAAGGTTGTTGCATTAAGTGAAGTATGTGTTATATGCTCTGGATGGTTTAGGTTGTATCACTAAGTGTTCAAGTGTTTGATTGTAATCAATTTCTATCATTGTTCACATCAGTTCCATTGATCCCAAATTTAACCAAATTCTAAAGTTTCCTTAGCAACCTAACCTCATTTAGCTTTCCTAAACTGTGCATTTCGCATCTTCAACACTCAATCCTTTCCCTTTCTTGTTGGAACTGTGAAATGCATAGAAATCCCAATCTCCCTTAGCATTCAAAATTTCAAAGTGGTTTCCTCTAGTTTCATTCCCTGAAATGGAACCCACTATCTCTAGAAGTTGTGCAGCTTTGTCCCTCAGGAATATCAGCTACCTAGTTTTTTGTACATCTTCAAACTATGCATATGTGTCCTCCCAGGGCCTCATCCCGTAGAAGTGTCTTACATCCTAAAACTACATAGTTTTATCCCTAAGCTACCCAGTCTGCTTCGCATCCTCAAAATGCACAGATCTATCCTATGTGGGCCTCATCCCGCAGCAGTAACTTCCCATTGAAACTGCACAATTGTGTCTCTCAGGGACCACGAAGAAGGATGACGTGCTACATAACTCTCAAGGAGCTGAGGAGAATTATGAGCATACCAAGGAACCTAAGGTATGATAGAAGATCGGGACCACATGAAGTCTCCATCTGACGCCTAACCCTTTGGAGGGTAGGTATGGAAAAAAAGGCACATCTTTTGAAATACACCTCTTAGTGTAGCTTTAAGGATTTCTTATCATTTTCATGTCATTCTATCTTCAATGACATGCATGGTTGCAAGCACTGAAAGTCATTCCATGTGTTTCCTCTACATGTCTTACTCCCTTTCGCTTGTTGGATCCATTTTCATATTTGACATGTTTGGCTGTTATGTCATGGTGCGAACCATTCTGGTGACCTTAAAGGTTGGTATTTGTGTATAAAAGTTGTCCTAGCCATGTAAACACCTATCAAACTCATACACAAAGTTGTAAGAATGGTCACACAAGTATCGTCACAATCATCCAAAGGTCTATCCCAAGTGTTGCACTTGTCACTTTTAACTCTGGACCATCTCAAAGAGGGAAATATTTTTCTCTTTGTCTCCATGTTATATTTTGTCATGTTGTCAAAGTAAATTAAGTGTTTGATCACAATGTTGAGTCCTCACAAGTTTACTTTCTTCCCACACAGCCATTTTTCTGAAAATCCCTCAGACCAAAAAACCCCGTGTTACCGGGCCTCAACTATGCTACATTGCAAAGTCTCAGCCCTGAGAGATGTTTCCATTCTACCTAGAGCTATGCAGTGCTTGAGGATCTAGCCTAGGACATTTACACTGCACAATCCTAGAGGTGAGAAATCCACCTTCCTTCCTAGAATTGTGCAGAAACTGCCTCGAATCCCAACCTAAACCGCGCACTTTGCAAGATCAATCATCAAGCCTCGTTCCTACCTACTGAGACCCAACAATGCACAAAGACTTGAGCCTACAATGCTCGCAGAAACTATGTAGAGGTTTCCTCCCAGTGACCTCTATCAACTATGATTCTCTATTGTCAGAAATTGCGCAGGGATGTCCTCTAGTCCCTCTGTTCTCCTACCTTGTCTTCCCTCAATAAATTTCACAGAGGTTCTCCTCAAGTTCCCACATTGCAGTGGTGATTGGTGTCCTCAACCGTGTAATCCTCCCTCTCAGTGGCCTCTGTAGAGGTTTCCCCTAAAGTGATGATTATGCCCCGTAGTTCCTCATGTAAGACTAAGTTTCCCTCTGTGTAGCCTTAGTGACCAGTCTCTCTCCATGTCACCTAGAACTGTGTAGTGCACAGTTACTGGGCCCTCTTTCTAGCTTGTCATCTATCCTAAGCCTAGACTATGGAAAAAAATGCGTCATCTTAGACTAGGAGGTTTTGGATTTGATGTCATCCCATCATGAGTGAATTGCAGGAATAGGTACACTAATGGACCATGGTGAGATGATGAACGAGATGAAGAAGGAGTGAACATGCTAGAATACTTACTTGTTATTGGATGGATGAAATAATCTCAAGTGAAGCGAACACATGCATGTAACAATATTATAAGAACAAGACAATTGAACACCCTGCAGCATCAAGCCATGTGGAGGTGAAGAAAAATAACATCCAACAAAACATCCATCACTCAACAATAATGACAGCTTGACATTGACTCCACAACAAGCCAATCCATGTCAGCAGTGTCATGTCAAGTTTTGTCATGAGTTTTCGAGGCCCCAACACTACTATGGGACATATCTATTGTAGCCAAATGTAATGTAAAGTTAAATTCCAACGGACACACAATGAAGTTGAAGAGTCATGTTAGTTGAAAATTCATGGTAAGTTGAATGGTAATGAGGGTAGTCCAAGAGTCACAAGGGTCAAGCATCACCCTTGTCTATATATACCCCTCCCATTGTATGAGCAATGAATTTTCACCTTGTTTCCTCCCATGAACCATAGGGCATTTTCAGATATTTCTTTGTGGAACAAGAAGTGGCTCCAATGTCCCACTATTGGGGCTAGTGATCTATGATGTGCATATATGTCTTGGAAATTTTTCTTAATATAGAAGCTTGTTCAGGCCAACACATTTTCAATCATGTATTGTAGATGTTTGCAAGACCATTCTTTTGGCATTTGTAATTCATGTTTGTTTCACATGTACTAGATAGTTGAACTATTTTAATTGTTTTAGTACTTAACTTGTTGGGAATGTTTTCTATTGGTTTTCACTACTATCTCATACTTGTAGACTACTTCATAGGATACTAGACAAACATTCCTTGCTTACTGGTTATAACAACTATTACATCCGTTGAGGGCTATTTTGCTGGATGGTGGACAGGTCCCCCCCCTATACTTTGGTTTTAATGAATCTCACATCTGAAGTCGAATATTCTAATGGATGTTGGACAGAACATTCATGGTTTTTGTGTGTCTCTTCTAGGGTGTTACTATTTCCTTTCACTTAGAGGTTCACTTTTCTCGACCATTTTGTAGTAAGAGAACCCTAACACAATTATGTTACACACTCACTAGACATACTTACCTTGTTATTTGAAGATACCAGCTAACACTCTCATGTCCTGATAGTTAGAGCCAAGGCAAATCTTTGAGTATATGGCAAATGAGCCTTTATACTAGATGGGAATCCTACACCAAATAGTGTGAGGTCTAGTTGGGAATTCATATCGAGGGTATGCCCTTGGTTGACAGATTTCCAGCACCATCAAAAAAATGACCCTAGAAGGAGGACCATATGATAGGCTCTACCTATAGAGTCTATTTTTATTCTCTTATTTAAAATGGCTCTTCCTAAATTCATAATCCTAGGATGTTTTTGTAAAAATCATAATTGTACCATCCCTACAGAAGTTATTCATGACCTATCCAAGTTGAAGTTCAATGGTGAGGTTGAACCACCTTTCCATGTGCATGTGCTTCAAGTTATGACTCGTTTCCATCGTCACTGAACAAAGTCCTAAGACATCTGGGCTATATTACTCATCCTCACATTTCAAGGTCATGTTGAACACTGGTGTCATACATTACCCATTACTTCTATCAATTCATTCAATCATCTTGTCAACATGATGATGAAAAATTTTGATAAGTATAGCCATCGATATGTATATGAAAAAATTCTTCATTTAAGAATGGAGCCTGATGCATCAGTTGAATTTGTTAATCAATTCCTTCACATCTATTGTGAAATTCTTGAAAAATTTTGAACTCAAATTTCTTGAGACAAGAGTTTAGATGCTTGGTTCATGTCTCCAAATATGGTGAAGCTCCTGATTTCCCTTCCTCCCCAATTGTTGCAGATCGCCAGGCACCTCAGATTATAGAGGAGGAGATGACCACCTAGTTTTTTCCTTGTCCTCCTTTTCTAGTCCCAATGTGGGTATCCCTTGGTGATGATCATGACGCTAAGATATATGTGCATCAAGTCCTCAACCCATCTTCTTATATGTCTCCTGCTTTAGTGCAGGAAATTCTAGAATGGCTCTAGAAGCCTACTGTGAAGACTCACTCATCCATTCTGCAAGAGAACGTCATTGTTCATAACTCAAGTTTCGAATATGATCTACACCTTTGCCATCCTCTATAATCTACAAGCCATGACTCCTTGTACCATGACTCGCTTCATCAATCTATTTCACCAGCGAGTTGTTTGCATTATCTTGATTCTCAAGCTATTGGCTCAAATTTGATTAGGTGCAAGGCAGTCACATTAGACATGCAGAGAAGCATAAAGGTGAGGACACTATCAACCTTCCCTCTTTGTTTCAAAATTGTCCACATCAAGACAATGAGCTTCCATTGTTGAATGATTCTTAAAATTCTAATCTCAGTGGAACATCATGTACAACCAATTATTGGGCATGGGACCCCCCGCAGTAGGTTTTGGGGCTTAAAGCTCGAGTTTTGGTGAATTGTATTGTAAGACTCCATGAAGTCCAAGCACAAAGTGCGAAATTATAGGATAATTCATAGGGTTGTCTGCCCTAAGAATTGTAAAATAATGTAAATTTGTGTCAGCCTACCCATGGTCCGTGGAACATGGGATTATATAAATAGAGTGAGGCTCTAAGTGTAAAAGTAGTTTTTGACAGGCAAGTAATAAGGGAGATGTGAAGGCATGGTTAGATCATAGAGTGAAAGTTGAAGTGTATTGGCTCATAGTAGTAGGAATAGGCTTTGAAGCTGAGTGCGCAGAGGCCTGGTAGAGTCTACAGCTAACTGTGTGGACCCTTGCAGCTGAGTGCGCAAGACAGAGTCAGGTTTGTAAGTGGGATTGTGCTTGGATTTGAAAGCTAATAAAGAGAAGTTTATTCTGTGCATCTATTCTTGTGTCTATATGTTGATGTTATGCATTACTTACTCTATTATTTACTGTGTGCAATTGATAATTTCATTTATGATTGCTTATATGTGAATTTAATCTAAGTAATTGACTAATAGTGACTAATTAATGAAGACTTGGGCAAATAACATGGGCCACTCTGCGACTAGAACTGTGCGAACACAGTATCAGAGGGTGCCTGTAGGTGCACATAGTGCAGCAAGTATGTAGGTTGGACTGCATACCAATCACCACATATCATACATCCCTAGGGTGTGGAAACCTAGTTCTAGCACCCTTCCATACTGCTTCGAGTGAGACCTCAGTTTGCACTCCATGGACTATTGTCAAAAGGGCCAGTAGTACTGGTATTTTCTTGGCTAAATCACTTCCGAACTTGGGTCAGGCCCCACTAAGCCAAAAAATGGTTGCATTGTCAGGACTGGGATCTGCATAAGGGATGTCTAATGTCATGCCACTGGAACCCAACAAAGAAGGAAATTGAAGAGTGGTTGGATAAGAAGATTCACGAGTTCGCGACACAGGAAAACAAAACTCTGCAAGTATCTGAGAAAATATGCTTGGATCGCTACGTGGATAAAAAAATCCATGAGATTTTCTTTGCATCCTTTCCATCTGAGTTGTATGAGTTGATCCAATATCTTTTTCTTATAGATGTGTAAAAGAATTACATGCATAAATTATAGTTTAACAAAGAAAACTTAATGTAAACATGAGGAAAGAGGAGAAACACATAAAGCATGAAAGAAGACAACAAGACTTGATAATGGAGTTCGCCTATCTTGGACTACATCTCATAGCTGTACTCGATCAATCAGGAGGCCTTCATTCATTAAGTGGTATGAAAACGAAGAGTACAAGCATCAGTTACAAAAAGGAGTCTTATACCTCCATACTAAAAAATGGACGAAAATTGTAGAACTCAGATGGAGAAATGGATAAAGCCATTGTGTTCGTGGTATTGAGAAGGGTTGAAACCATATAAAATTTGTCAAATTCTGACAAAATGAACTTTCCCCCTCCTGCAAGTTCCTACCTCAAACCGTGTGCACTTCCCTCTCTCCCCTGCACTTTTATAAGTTCATCATGTTTTATAAAACATTTTGTTACAAGGACACTTAAAGTGGGGAATCTGTTTGTTTATAATAGAATTTGTTTGAACGAAAGGATTGGCGAGCACGATGAATCTAATTGTCTGACCTTTCTTCACAACAAAACCATGATAAATAGCCCCTTTTTGTTCAAAACAATAATACATGGAAACACTAAAATATCCAACTGTAAAGCTTTAAAGCCGGAACTCAAATTATATCAAGTCTTCCCTATTCTCCTATCGAATCTGCGCTTTATCGCAAGTCACATATTGCAGTGCCAACGTTCATGGTCCACAACCCTTTATATGTTGCGATGCGATCAACATTTCCGATCATCAATCAATGATATTAGCGTATTGCTATCTGCCTCATTACTATATCACAATCACAATATCATTGTCACAATGGCCCTTGTATCGGGGATCACTGATCACCAATCATCGATTGCCAATATCGTCGATCGTTGATATCGCTAATATCGGTGTATCACTATCAGCCCAATCGACATATCAAAATATATAATGGCCTGGGGTTCTTTCCATATGCCATGGACAATGCTTGCCTGATCCACCGATCTGATCCTGCTGACTCAATCCCGATCGTTGATCTAGCAAATCCAACAGCTCTGATTCAACACATCATCATTTTCCACTTCACTTGGGTTTCTGTTATTCCTTAATGTTTTTCCTTGCGATCCTTGTTTTACGCCACTCCTTAGTGTTTTTGCTTCAATACTTTGTTTCCGATATATGAATATTTTATAGGTTTAGGATCCATTTTGGATCAATCCACCTGGATCAATCCTCCACATTGATGATCTTTTGGACCACCAAAAGCTTTATCATTCAATTAGCAAGTGAGGGAATTGTTCCCTCACTCTTTCCTTCTCTAGCCATTTTTCCTTGCTAGGGTGCATCCCCTTGAAACCAAATCGAAGGTATTCCACATCTCCCCATCATGAAGTCCTAGTTCTTCTCTCAAGGATGATGCCTTTAGGTAACTCATCGAGATACTCCGGTGCAAAATCGTCAATTGTAGGAACTGCGCCCACCTCCTTGGTGTCCATAATCGATGGTGGTTCATACAACTTTAAGTTCTACACATTCACTACAGAGTACATCTGCATATATATCAGCAAATCGAGACAAAAGGCATTGTTTCCAATCTTCTCTAAAATGGTGAATGGACAATACCGGATTGGTCGCAACTTCTTCCCTTCTCCCTTCATCCTGTCCTTGCTGATATGGAACCACACTTTGTTGCTCAATTTAAATTTATGGTCGACTCGATGTTTGTCATGTCAATCCTTGTGACGGGCTTGACTTTTCTCCAACTACTACTATACTGCTTGGTGAATCAACTAGATCTGCTAGATGAACTGCTGCACTTTGTCCCTATCATTACATCTACTGGAGTCATCTTCCCTTCCAAAGACCATATCAAAAGGGTCGTTTGGCAGACAACCAAAACATGTCTCAAATGGTGAATGTTGTGTAGATAAGAGCACTGCTCGATTGTAGGAATGTTGCACATATGGAAGATGTCATCCCACAACTTAGGATGTTTCACACAATAGCCTCGCAACAAATGTACCATGGTGCGATTGACAACCTCTATCTACTCGTCAGTCTGTGGATGAAATGCCATGCTTCTTTTCAACTTGGTTTCCATCATCTTCCATAAGCTGGTCTAAAACTCTCCGCGAAAGTGAGAGTCCCGATCTGACACAATAGATGTGGGAAACCCAAAATGGATGCAAACATGCTAAAAGAAAATATGGGAAGTCTACTCTGTAGTGATCTTCTTTTTAAAAGGCATTAAAATACACATCTTACTAAAACGCTCAACGACGACATACAAATAGTCAGGAATTTTTCTAGACAAAGGAAAACCTCCTACAAAATCCATCGACACACTTTCCAATGGGCGACTCGAAATAGGGAGTGGTGTGTAGAGCCCAAGTTTTCTATTAGAGGGCTTTGAAATAGAACACATCACATAACCCTTTACATAGCGAGTCACACTGTTCTTCATATCAGGCCAAAAACAAAATCTTTGTACATGAAAAAAACTCTTTTCAATACCAAAATGACCAGACATAAGGGAGGTGTGGGCCTCCCGAATTACATGTACCCTTTCTCTTGTGGGTATGCACAATTTGCCAAGGTGATACCATAGTTTCCCCTGCAAGTGATAGTTGTCCACCTGTGAACCATGGGTTAGTTTTGCATAAATATCGTTAAAGACATCATCGTTAACATATTGTTCAGTATAACTCTCAAAAGAAAATGCAGCATTATGCAAAATAACAGAAGCAGAAATAGGAGGGCGAGATAACATATTGGCCACTTTGTTGCTAGTACCCTTCTTATAATTTATTACCAGATGAAACTGTTGAAGAAAACCCATCCACCTTAATTGACGAGATTTCTGCAGCTTGGTTTGTGACTGAAGGTACTGCAAGGGCTGATGATTTGTATGGATGATGGTCTCCTTGTTGATCAGGTAGTGTTTCAAATTTTCCACACTTTGAACCAAGGCATAAAGATACTTGTCATAAGTAGGATAGTTTATCACAGCGTGAGAGAATTTCTCAGAATGGTAACATATCGGCTTCTTTCGCTGCATTAGTACAACTCCCATGGCATATCCACTGGCATCTGTTTCAATTTCGAATGGCTGTTGGAGATCAGGTAAGGCTAAGACTAGTGCAGTGCTGATCTTTTCCTTCAATGTTTCAAAGGACTTCTAATGTTTCCCTCCCCATTGAAAGACCTATTTCACACTTGTCAATGTGTGCAAAGGTGTTGCAATAATAGATAAATCAGCAATAAATCTCCTCCAATATTGTACTACACCAAAAAAGCTACGAACCTCGGTTACACTAGTAGGTTTAGGCCAATTTACAATTGCTTCAACTTTAGAAGAATCAATTTTTAACTGACCATGACCAACAATATGACCTAGGTAAACCAAAGAGGTTTTCCTAAACTCACACTTTGCAAATTTTACATAGAGTTTTTCATTTTTCAATACATTACACACTTTCTTCATACGACATACATGTTCATTATAACTTTTACTAAAGATAAGGATATCATCTAGAT
The DNA here is from genome assembly GCA_000404065.3 of Pinus taeda. Classification (NCBI taxonomy): domain Eukaryota; kingdom Viridiplantae; phylum Streptophyta; class Pinopsida; order Pinales; family Pinaceae; genus Pinus; species Pinus taeda. Next base: position 58,618 of record APFE031435063.1, read on the forward strand.
AGACAAGAAAAAAATTCATCAATGAAAGGCCTAATGAGATCATTCATGACCCTCATGAAAGTGGCTAGAGCGTTGCAAAGTCTGAATGGCATCACCATCTATTCGAACAACCCCTATTTGGTCTTGAAGGTAGTTTTCCACACATCCTGCTCTGTAATTTGAACCTAGTGATAACAACTACGCAAATCCAATTTGGTGAAATAGATAGCAATATTTAACTGATCTAATAAATCATGAATGTGTGGAAGAGGGTAACAATATTTCACCGTGATTTTGTTTAGTGCTCGGTAATCCACGCACATCCTCCATGTTCTGCACCTATTTTTTGATTTCCTCCATCTCAATGGTCGACATCCTGTACATGCCAATATTTGGTAAAGGAGCATCATGCTGCAAATGGATCTCATGTTGGATTTCCCTCTTCTAAGATAACCCCTTCAGTTCCTGAACATCTCATCATAGTTAGAAATCAATTCACATAATTCCTTTTTATGTTCGTGATCACAACCCTAGAATGCATCAGCTAATTCTGCCTCTTTTCCCCTTACAAGCATAAGCATGCAACTCTTACTGGAATTCACCAACCTTTTCATTTGTCCTGCACTTACAAGGCTGGAATTGATTTTAGTTTGATGAGCCCTTACAATATATTCTACCCCATCTTTTTTAATTTGGTATTTGTTTTCATGACAGAGGAAGATTGCCTTTCTATCATATAAATATGGACTCCCTAACAGCATGCCATAGATATCCAATGGTATTACATCAAGTTTTACCTTATCCACTAACTTAGAAGCAATAAAAAATCTAACCTTATACTACTTAGTTACATTAAGTTTTGCTTTATCATGTATCCATCCCAGTGGGTAAGGTTTTGGATGTGGTGTAATTTCCAAGCCTAGCTTCTTTACCAAGGATTTTGAAATTAAGTTTGCTTTGGATCCAGTATCAAATAGAGTTTCCAATTTTGTATGATTTATGATAAATGTAATATGAAATAGTTCAATTATCTTTTGTTTAATAGGAAGAGACTCATCTATTGAACTAGTGCCTTAATGTGCTTCAGAATTAACATGAGGTGTAAGAGTACCTTTGGTTTTTGTTGTTGTGATTAACGCTTCATCCCTCGAATCAGATCCAAGGTCTTGATGCACAGTTGCCACTGTCTTCTGCTTGCCTTTTCTTCCATACTTCTTTGGTCTCATTTCTGGATGCATTTTCCAACAGTGATCGTCATCATGACCTTTCCTTTTACAGTGAGTGCAATAAGGCCTTTCTCCTTCTTCTTTCTTGGTTGATGTCATCTTCTTTTCCTTTCCTTTCCATTTCTCTTTAGGTTTTCCATTGGGAGGTTTGAAAGGTGGTTTCTTGGAATGATCATCTCTTTAATTTTTTCCCCTATTCTCGAGATGAATGGCCTTTATGCTGGCCAAGTCAATGGTAGTTGGTTCAAACAACAATAATGAATGCCTAATGTAACTATGTAATGATCCAATATACTTAGTTACCATTTCAGGTGAATTAAGTGCAATACCCAAATTAAGTTCTTGCTTTCTAAACTCCTCTATGAAAATTTGAACATCTTGACCTTTTCCTCACCTTAAATACTGCCAATTCATTAAAGCTTTTTACTTGTAACCCAAAGGATAAAATTGTTCCTTTAACACAAAAATGAAATTAGGCCATGAGGAAAAAAGGTTAACCACATTCTTACTTCTTTGAAATTTTCTCTCCCACCAAATGGGAGCAGTGCCACTTAACCAAAGAGAGGCCAACTAAATCTTTGCCTCGTCCTCATCGATCTGCTGAATCCTGTAGTAGATTTCAATATGCCTAATCCAGTTGTTAAGATTTTCTGGATTACTTTCACCATTAAACATGGGAAGATCAAATTTGACATCCAATTTAAGGAAAGGTTTCTTAGATGCATCCCTTGAATTTCTACAATTATGGTGATGAGAGGAAGAAGAAATTTCACTCATGGAAGGAGAAGGAGGGGGTTCTTCTCCGCCATCTCCATGCACTAAACCTTGTTCTTCTAGTTTTCTCTCTTATGTTTTCTCCAGCCTTGAAAGCCACTGACTGACATTCTCTGCCATTGAATAGAAGGTTTTATGGAAATTGCACTCATCTTCAAGACGAGCCTCTTCAACTGCCATGTTTCTCCTTCGATGTGTACGCCCCACTTCAACATTGAAAGACTCTTGTTTCCCTTGACCTCTTCAGAGCCTATTTCTTGTTAGCATACAAACATGAAATTCACATCTAAAAATACCTGCTCTGATACCACTTGATCTAAGATCTTTTACTTATAGATGTGTTAAAGAATTACATGCATAAATTGTAGTTTAATAGATAAAACTTAATGTACACATGAGGAAAGAGGAGAAACACATAAAGCATGAAAGAAGACAACAAGACTTGATAACGGAGTTCGTCCATCTTGGACTATGTCTCTGGGCCCTACTCGATCAATGGGGAGGCATTCATTCATTAAGTGGCATGAAAAAGAAGAGTACAAGAATTAGTTACAAGAAGGAGTCTTATACCTCCATACTGAAAAATGGTCAAAAAATGCAGAACTCAGATGGACAAATGGATAGCACCATTGTGTTTGTGGCATCAAGAAGGGCTTAAACCATATAAAATTTTTCAAATTATGACAAAATGAAATTTTGCCCCTCCTGCAAATTCTTACCTCAAACTGCGTGCACTGCCCTCTCTCCCCTGCACGTTTCTACATTCATCATGTTTTATAACACTTTTTGTTACAAGGATGCTTAAATCGGGGAATCTGTTTGTTTATAATAGAATCCAATCAAATGAAAGGATCAGTGGCACAATGAATTTGACCATCTGACCTTTCTTCATAACAAAACCCCGAAAATAGCCCCTTTTCGTTCAAAATGATAATACACAAAAACACTAAAAAATCTGACTACAAAGCTTTAAAGCTAGAACTCAAATTATATCAAGTCTGCCCTATTCTCCTGTCAGGTCCATGCTTTATCACAAGTCACATATCACAATGCAAACATTCATGGTCCACAACCCTTTGTATATTGTGATGCGATCAACATCACCAATCATTGATCGCTGATATCGGCATATCGCTATCGGCCCCATCCCTATATAGCAATCACAATATCGTTGTCACAATGGCCCTTGTATCGGGGATCACCGATCACTGATTGTCGATATTGCCGATCATCGGTGTATCGCTACTGGCCCCATCGACATATCGCAATATATAACGGCTCGGGGTTCTTTCCATATGCCATGGATTATGCTGACCTGATCCGCCGATCCGATCTTGCCGATTCAATTCTGACCGTTGATGTAGTAGATCCAACGGCTCTGATTCAACGCAACATCATTTTCTACTTCACTTGGGTTTCCATCATTCCTTAATGCTTTTCCTTGCGATCCCTATTTTACGCCACTCCTTAGTGTTTTTTCTTTGATACTTTTTTTATGATATATGAAGCTTTTAGTGGTTTAGGATCAATTTTGGATCAATCCACCAGGATCATGAGTGGATCGAGAGGTTATCCGATAGCCAAGGAAGGTATAGGCTTGACCAAGCGATAATGTGGACTCTTGAGCTAGTGCACAGACTAGATGCCTTAGAGGATAAGATAGCATGAGCTATGGACCACTAGCTCAACATAATAATAGGAGGATTTATCACTAAGTTCACTGTGGACATGACTGTCAGTTACACCGAGGCAGAATGACGTTTTCTCAAGGGACCGCGAGGTAAGTATATTAAATCTTTGAATATCTGGATTAAGATGATGTTATGTGAAAACCAGGTTATGCAAATAAATTAATGTTTGGGACTATGTGTGGCGGAAGAATCTACAGAAGAAGAAGTAGTGAAGAATTACAAAACAATCCCTTAATTTTACCCTCGCAGGCGAGCGAGGACAAGCATGCGAAAGTTTCTCCGAGAAGCGCGGTCAATTTGATAAGGCAGTGGATTCTGTGGTTACCTCCACCCACCTCACCACCCGCTTCACATCCCTCACCTCCATCTCTGCCCACTCCACCTCCACCACCTCCATAGTTTGGTATGGCAGCATGATCAAACTACTAGTATTTAGAGTAGTAGGGAATGAGGATCCGAACCAATTCTGGTTCGTGGTAAGAGCAGTATGGGAAGCACAAGGTATCATGGACAACAATATTAAGAAGGCTACATTAGAGAGCGTGCTGCAAGATCGTGCATTAACGTGGTACATCAAGCACTCTATTGACCACCCAAATGCAGGGATAGTAGAGATCCAGAATTCATTGAATAGAGAATTTAGCAGGCCTAAATCAGAGACGCAGTCACTCATCAAGTTTAAAGAGATCGCAATGCTTCCAGGTGAGACTCCTTGGGATCAGGACCAAAGGCTGAAGAGTATGATCTGCGAGGCCAATATGATGCTAATGGATGCACATCATTGTGCATGGTTTGTAGCATCTCTGACACCACACTTGAGGACAACGCTGTCACAGTAGAAACTTTCTACCTAGGCCGAAGCGTTGGAGATGGCGATTAGATTACATGAGACCCCGATACAAGACCTAGGGTTGGGAGTTCAGCAAATCCACATGCAACTATAGAATCTATGTTTGGAAATGCAAGGATTGAAGCAGGATAGGGCACCATTGGCAGAGGCATGCATGAAAGTATGGTGCATAAAATGCAAAGGCCAGGGTCATGACAAGGATCATTGTCTAGTGTTTTCTAACTGCTTGGAAGGAGGAGGGCCAATGCCATTCATACCCTGAGGCTCAGGTAGGGCTGACCATGGCACCCACTTTATGGTGTGTGATCTATCATATAGGAGGCAAACAGATGATGAATAATTGTCATTTGTTGCAGAAATATATGCAGACACCCCAACAATTGTTTTGTAATTTATGCAGGTCAGTAAGCTACGATGAGTGCACTTGCCATAGTTACGAGCTAATGATGGATCAGACCCCAGCCTATAGGATGTAGACTGAAACACAAGCCCTTGACCCAGATGAGGGGATGGCGTGTGCTGGATTTCAGGGGCGAGGTCAAGGATGAGGGGGAATGGGACCAGGAAGGGGCCGTTGATAGTTAATTGTTACAATTGCGGAGGACCAAGGCATTATGCCCACGATTGTACCAACCCGACGATGATATCATATACATATTGTATTTAGTTTGATCATGAAACAATATATTGTCCTATGTTGATCACAAAGATGCATGAAAAAGGGGTATTCCAATGTCCACGACTCAGAATATACAAATGATGAGGTCTGAACCACACGAAGAGGACCTGAATGTAAACATGATGCTCAGAAGTGGTGCAACCATAGGAGTGGATAAGGGAAAGAAGCCAGAGGAAACTACATGGCCTCACAAGGCTCCTACAAAGGAACCCAAGTTTGACTTAGAACGTGCAAAGGAGACATTCATGGAAGCTAAGAAGAGCTTTACGGAGGCCTCCACTTCAGGTAGTAAGGATCAACCAGAGCCAAGAATGGATCCTTCAATGCTTACTACCTTCCTAGAGACATGCATGAAAATGTTGCATGAAAACATGGTGGTTAAAGGACTACAAGAACTGATCGCTAGGTGCACAGGGTCAGGGGAACCACACATCATCCAGAAAGTGGGAAAGTATGCATTGCGCACTAGAAGAGAAATGAGGTTGACTACACAAATTGGGGAATATAAAATGGATTAGGTAATCCTAGATCTGGTTTTGGACGTGAACGTATTACCAAAGAAAACATTAGAATGTATGGGCAGGCCCATGTTACAGTGGTCCCCTATTTAATTACATATGGCGAACCAACAAAATATTGTTCCCATGGGAAGGTTGCAAGGGGTAACAGTTGATATTGAAGGCGCGAGCACACAGACGGATTTTGAAGTGATAGAGATTGTCGATGACATAAATCCCTACCTAGTGTTGTTAGGAATACACTGGGCCATCGATATGAGCAAAGTCATCAATCTGAAGAAGTGCCAAATGATCTTCAAGAAAAAGTCACTACGCGTAGTAGTCCCACTGGACCTAGCAGAAGGAGCGCACTACACTAAACCAATGCGTGACAATGAAATAGACAATGATATTGATTGTATTTACAAGATAACTTCCTGAGACCAGGATTGTGTGAATCCAACTACGGATGGGAGGATCTTGTGGGAGTGTGAAAGCTCCCGCACTTCACATTCAGATGAAGAAGTAGGGCGATGGCAGAATCAATTGCACAAAGTAACGATGCTGAATTGCAACATGATGATTATATCACTTCATTGAGTGACAACAGAGGAATGAGAGCTTCAAACATATGATGGATCAACAATGGTGGACAAATTCTTGAGAAAATTTGAAAGTGCAGTACCAGAATAGCAGGGGTTCGATGCGTTGAAATGGGCACTGCGCGCAACACCCACAAGATGGTAGGGTACACATAAAGAAAACTTTGAGGATTGGTATGAATGTAGAAGGATGATATGCCTATGGTTTGGAAGCCCCTAGTTTCAAATGAGAGTCGGGCAGCCAGGACGGAGCAGCTTGCACACCCACCTCTGTAGATGGGTATAGACATGTGCTGTGAAGCCCACTCAAGCACACCCAAAACGAAGGATTAAAAGTCGGAATAGCATGCAGCAGCAGGAAAGGCTATGCGCACCACAAAATTTCCGCATAGAAGCATTCAAGAAGGTATCTGAAGTCCTAAACAGGGTTCATTAGGGAAGACGAACTAATTGGGACCTACACGTGCCAGTGGTTCGATGGGCCTATATGGCCATGTGCAAAAACCTGAGTGCGAAGATGATTCTGAGCTGAAGAGAAGAGTTGAGACTGTAATTTTGGAAGAAATGAATCCTCACGCAATAGCTCTCATATGTGGGATAGCACGTGAGGACCCGGACGAAGGAATTATGTAGTTACAGGAAGCCATTCGGTGAGGAAACCTAAAACTTCATGAACTCAAAGAAGATTGGGTACAGCGGAGGAAGAAAAGCATGTTAATGGAGACAGAAATCAACAAACTGGTAACCAAAATCACACAAGCATGTCACTTCAATAAACTAAGAATGACAAGACAAGATATGGGTAGCCATACTACTGCATTAGAAGATTTCCGTCGAGAATTTGTGGCTCTGCTACCATGGTTATGACTGCACCTTCCCAGACAAAGTAACCAGGGTAGTGCACTACGTAAGTGTTACACAAAAAATTGTCACCATGAATTTCTACAGTTTGTGTGAGTCCATCACCACTCATACATACCTCCTTTGTAAGTCTTAAGCATTATCCCTTCATGTCAAGCCTTGAAATTGGGAGAAAGACCTTAAAAATATCTTAAATCCTGGTTTCACACTTTCTTCTAGCATTGCCTGCGGTGCTGCACCCAATGGTCATGTCCCCTACGAACCTAACCGCTCTGTCTGTTAAGTGATGGGTGCAAACCCCTATAAAAGTTAAAAAGGCATGAGTTGACTCTTGAAAACTCACCTTGGGTCACTTTTGGATGCTTCTAGAAGGAATATTATGCTGGCAAGTCCGCTCCACCTTGGTTCATCCATTCCATAACTAAGGGAGCTAACTCCATGATATGAGGTTCTTATCCCATTGAAGGAGGAACTTATCCCTTCAATGGTGGACCTGCAACTTCCTCCATTTGCACTATAAATTCAGGCATTAGGCTGGTTGTAGGGAGGGTTGAAAGATGAAGATTCTTGAGGGTAAATGCTACTGGAAATTAGACTTCCTTTTTGAGCTTGTGAAAGGAGAGATCACATACCTTTCATTTCCTTTGGGAAGTGAATGAGGCTTGTCAAAGTAGAGGAGATTTCTGCTGGACCCTGGAAAGAGCTTGTGCAACATCAAGACAAAGGTTGTAAGGTTCTTTTATTCATAAAGTTAATAAAATCAAGTTTGTTTTTCTCAATGAACTATCTCTAATGGTTTATTTTATGAGCTCCTTGATCTTCATAATGAACATGTTTTATTATACTATCTATGCATGTGTTCTTTGATGTGTGTTTGTTTCTGTATGCAGGTTATTAAAAGGGAACTGCTTGAAGCCGTTGGAACAAAGCTGCCACAAACAAGTGTTGGACCGAGGTAGGGTCTATTACACCTCTTAGTTTTCATTTATGAATTGAAGCATGTTTAGAGAAAATTAGATTTGCTTGTGCTTCTTGTTGCTAGATATCATTTGATACTAGGGAGATCGCTCTTGTCTGCAAGAATGATTTATCCAGCCAACAAATTGGCGACTCCACTGGGGACGGGATTTGATTTTTTAATTTTCCTTTATCTTTGATTTAAGAAACTTGCTTTTTGGTTTCTGGTTTTTGCTTGATTTGTGTAGGGATTGGGTAGTTTGTAGGTCCTAGATTGATTTTTTGTTTTTTTAGAAATTTTTACGAGGACCGCACGTTCTGTTTGAGTTACAGTGCGGACCTATCCGCATTGTTACTTTACTGCACAGAGCGGTACCACACCTGGTTTCACTGGGTGCCTGCGGACCTTGTTAAAATTTTTTGAAAATCCTAAAATATTTTCGTCCAGTTTAGTTTAGATTATTTTATAGCTTTTAGTCTCTGCCCAAATCTGCATATATCCTGTCAAAAAGCCTTGTTTATGAGTTTCTTTTAGCAAATTCTTCCTCTCATCAATCTTCATTAAGTTAATTGGGTGTTTTGAGTCTCTTTTTTGAGAAATTATTAATTTGATTTCCTTTGGTCATTACTTGGAGTTTTGTCTCAGTCTTTTCATAATTTTGCATCTTTTTGCTTTTGTTTTGATGAGTGTTAATCACCTTTGAGTGTTTTTATTTTTTGATCTTTGAACTCTCACCCAATTTTCTTGACTTGCACTTGATTGATTCTTAGGTTACATTAGAATCATCTTGTGTTTGAGAATTCTCTTGCATAGATCACATTTGCACAGTTAAAATTCTCATTTTCAGAATACGAATGAAAAATGTGCATAGATTACATTTGCATACTTTTCAAGTGAATTGTGCATAGATTACAATTGCATAGTTTAAATTATGAAAAATCAATTGTAGATTTAGATCAGTTTTCTTTGGTTTGAATTTACATATTTTTATGCTTGTTTTAAACACACAAAATTAAAAATAAAAATTTGTTTTGGATTTGATTTGCATTAGTTTTTCTTGATGAAATTAGTGCATTAGAGAATTTGTTATATTTTCTCTTAGTGATCGATTTTTTGCATTGTTGGAAGTGAATGGAAACTCTCTCCTTACTTTAGTTAGGGTTCATCGAATTGAAAAGATTACATTATAATATTCGATTGCATTCAGTTTTGGGTCGGGTCATAACACCATTGGTTTCATATCCATTTACCCTTTTGAGTAATAAGAGCCTAAATAACACAACGCTTAATTAAAATTCATCTAGTACTTTTTTCATTTCTAGGGCTCTTATCACCAACATAGCTTAGGCTAGTATCTTGGAGTAGGGAGTAATTAACTCTCCAAGATAGTTTAAACAACCAAGTAGTTGATCTTACGGCAGGGAGAAATTCCAATTGTTACATCTATGCTCTAGGAAAGCTCCTCTTAAAGGAGAAGCACGAGATCATATATGAACCAGTGTGGGAATCAATCCTTCCTCATTGGGAATGATAGAAGATATTCACGTATTAAAAATGGTAAACCTCGAATTGACCATTGTCGAGGAGCCTGGGGTCACTTGTTGGTAAACCTTGGATTATGTCAAGGAGCCTTCAAGGGGATTAAGCTTTGTTACTCTACCCTTGTGTGTGTATTGGATCGTAGATTGTTCCCCTAGGTATATTTGTTTCCATTGGTAACCTTAGTGGCCATAATCTATAGGGTTCTTTCCTAAGGTGACGGCGGAGGGAAGATCCCACTGTACCTAGAGCAGACATTGACTAGACCCACTTGGACTCTCTGGGGGGTTATCTTCACTCGAGACAGTTTTGTGGAGAAACGTGTGCCAGTCTGTTTCATTAAGCAGGTTGTTGGGGTAACTGTTCCAACCTCCATTTCTGTATTGAACTCTGCAAGGTTGGATTTCATCACCAACTAGTGTTTTCAGTATGGAAAGTTACTGTTTGTGTGTGGTTTGACTCCTACATTTGATAGCGCATGTTAATTTGTTTGTTTTTACTTTTAGAGACCATAGGTGTGAATTGTGAATTTTAATTGTTACGTGTGAATTGTGAATTGTGAATTTTAGTTTTAAATTGTTAACAAAATTCACTGAAGTTGAATATAATGGAAACTATTCCGAAATTTACCAACCAAGGAACCCCTCTTAACGAGAATCCTATTACTTTTCCTTGCTTTGAAAATGTTGGTCCTCCTTATATGGCTACTTTGTCATTACTTGGATTTACAATAGGTTTACCAATATGGTTATTTTCAACTTCGTTGGCCCCAAATACTCTAATTGTTCCACCTCAACCAAATCCTTCACCTCAACAAAGTTCACCATCTCAACATCACCAACCTTTTGTTGACCCTTTACCTTGTTCGCCTAATATTTCTTCCTCCATTTTTTCTTCTTCGCTTGGTAAAAGCCTTGAAGCTAGTAACCAGGTGGCTAAGAAGAAGAAGAAAGGGAAGAAGAAGAAGAAGGAGCAACATAAGAAAGAAGTTAACCAACCAAACATGGTTGTAAGTGTTAGTTGTGTTGAGGAAACCTCCAACATGCATCGTAAACCTAAATACCCTTGCAGGCTTTGTAAGCGTGACCACTTCCTTATCAATTGTCCTAGTATTCCAAAGGTTTTGGAAGTATGGTCAGAAAAATCTCATCAACTTTCCATTGATCCATCAACCAATGATAGTTAGGTTCCTAGGAAAAAGGGTAAAGTTAGGTTTCCTTGTAAGTTATGCAAAGGGAGTCATCAAACTCACATTTTCCCTCACATGGATGAAGCCTCAAAACTGTTGGAAAACCTTACTGTTCCATAGCAATAATTTCCAACTGGTTACCGTAAACTTTCTCCCAACCTACTGTCAACTGACGGAGTGATTGATCTAATTTCAAGTACAGTCGATCCCACTCTTCCGTTGGAGAGTGAAACTCATATCACTCAGGCTGATGATCCATTAGTTGATCAAGTGGTCGATTCAATTTCACATTCGGTCAATCCCACTCTCCCTTTAGAGAGTGAACTTCATCCCGCTCAGGTTCTTCTTGTTACATCAGATTCTTCTACGCCAGGGGGCATTTCACTTGTTTCTACAGAACCCCCTCCAAGTACTGAGGTCTTTCCCTTTGATTGGAATAGACTGATAGAATCTCGTCTTCCTTCCTCCATCCCTTTCCCAATCATTGTCAAGGCTGGTGGTAGGGACATACACTGCACACAGGTAGATGAAGGTGCTTTTGTTAGTGTTTTATCCTCAACTGCTTGGAAAGCTTTGGGTTCCCCTCAACTTGTACCTATTACGCAAAATTTGAAAGCTTTTAACAGAACCATTAGTGAACCTTTAGGGATCCTTCCTAAGTTTTCTATTACCTTGGAAGGTAAAACTGTCTATATTGATCTTATGGTAGTTTGTGGTCCCTTGGATTTCAATTTACTCCTTGGGTGCGACTATGTTTATGCAATGAAAGCTATCGTATCGACACTCTTTCGCATGATGTCTTTCCCTCACAATGGAAATATTGTGACTATAGACCAGCTTTCGTTCCCTACCAATAATATGACACCCCTAAATGTTCCCATTTCTAAAGTGGTATCTACCCCGCCACGAGTTAATTATGTGGCAACTGGTCCAATGTTTTCAGTTACCGATGTAAGTGAGCCTCTCACTGTTTGCTCATCTTCATTTGATTTAAATCCGGTAATTGAGATGGAAAACTCTATGGGATTTCTTGAACACGATGTTCTTATCCCTCTTGAGTCACTTGACATGTGTTCCTTCCAGAGAACTATTCTTCCTCCTGATGAAGACCTCTTGGAAGCCATGATCAAGGTGTGTCCATTGACATGTCTTTCTTCCAGTTGGAAGCCATAATCAGTAGACGTGAGGATAGTTTGTTCATGTCTCAACCTCATTAAAAAATGAAACAAGGAGTCTTGACCATAGTTCCTTGTCTTGTGTCAAGCTCGTTAAAAAATGAAACAAGGATAGGTTATATAGGTAGATTGTACAGAGTAGTCATGATCATAGTTCCTTGTCTCGTGTCAAGCTCGTTAAAAAATGAAACAAGGATAGGTTATATAGGTAGATTGTAGAGAGTAGATTCGAGGAAAGTTCTTGTTACTAAGTCAACCTCATTGAAAAATGAATCAGGTGTGAGGATAGTTCCTGGTCTTGTGTCAAGCTTGTTAAAAAATGAAACAATGCATCTTGAGCATAGTTCCTTGTCTTGTGTCAAGCCCTTTTAAAAATGAATCAATGATTTTACAGCATAGTTCCTTGTCTTGTGTCAAGCTCGTTTAAAAATGAATCAAGGATTTTGGAGCATAGTTCCTTGTCTTGTGTCAAGCTCGTTTAAGAAATGAATGAAGGATTTTAGAGCATAGTTCCTTGTCTTATGTCAAGCTCATTTAAAAAAATGAAACAAGGGTTTTGAGGATAGTTCCTTTTCCTGCGTCAACCTCCTTAAAAAATGAAACAACTCCCTTTTCAGGTCGAGTCTTTTCAAGACCTTGAAAGTAAACCTTCGTTTCATCCACCTGGTTGAATGCAATGAAGCTTGGGGGGCATGTACCTCATTTTGCGTCATTATGCTAGGGGGCATGTGAACTTATAACAACCATAGTTTTCTATTTCAAGCTTGTGTAAACATGAAACTGAATCCAAGAAAAGTTCTCTTTGGTTCAAGCTTGTGTAAAAATGAACCCATAGCCATTTTACATCTCATGATTGCCATCTTTATCTACTAAATTCTTTTAGATGAGCCTTGGTTGTTTTCATCCCATCACCACCATCTCTTTGGCCGATCATATGCTTTCACTTGCTTGTTTTACCTTTCTTGAGGGACCGCAGTTATGAGTAGTTTTATTAGCCAACCTCTTGACCATTACATGTTTTGAGCAGTTCCACCATTGCCGGAACTAGTTGCTACCCTTTATACCACTCGTTCCTCTAGGACAAGTCCTCTTTGAGCTCTTTTCTAACTCGTAAAATATTAAAAGATTGCCGAGCTTTTCCATTTTTAAACTCGTTAAAATGGAATTAAAAGGACGGTCCACTTACAGCTCTTTTATGACTGTATAAGCATGAAAAGCTTGTTGGACTTTTGTCATTTCAAGTTCGATATTGGTAATAAAATGACATGTTTTTGATTGTTTTTCTACTTTTTCAGATTGAAGGCACTAATTATGAAAAGTACTCCTTGATCGTAATGGTCAAGTGTTTCTCTCAAGTATTATTTTATACTTTTTTCGGGTTTGGGAGACACAAATTTATGAAAAAGGACAACCATGGATTTTTCTTAAGTTTTTCTTCTGACTCCCTAAAATTGAAAAACGCCGAGTTTCTCCTATACTGGACTCGCTAAAATTTAACAGTAAAGGACCTGTTCAATTACAAACAGGAATGAACCACTCCTTCTTAGGGTTTGAATCTAAACTAAGTTGGACTCATCCAAAGGATGAGCTTATAACCAAGCAAATGTTATCCTCCTCAAGCTTATCAAAAATAAAGAGGTACTTGCCAGAAATGGTGGGGGAAAAGAGAGAAAAATGAACCTGTTTGTTGTACTTTGTGTTTGAAAAACTTTCCATCACTCTTGAACACGACACTTTTACTCACCTGGGTTGGGAAATCCTTTACCTAACAGTTAATCAAGCCACATTGAAAGCCTTCAGCCAGTTTCTGGGTATTAGCTTTGGGTCAATTGTCACCAAGCCAGCTGCAGTGCTGTTATGTGTTCAAGAGGTCTGTGCAAATAAACCATTCACCTACAAAATATCTGTCACCCATCATTGACCATCCCTAAGTTAGTTCTTGCCAAATATATTTCTTCAGACTTGATCTATGATTTCGTCTTATGGTCTTGCCTATAACGGATCGCTTTCTATCGACTCCGACTCATTATCCAGAAAGATGATCTAGAAATCGTCAGTACCTTGGAATCTACATACCTCAAAGGCAGGTTTCTTGCCTTTGATGATAGGTTGCATCATCGACCTTCGATCAAAGGATTCTGTGATGTGTTCAACATCGACCCATTCATTCACATTTCATGGATTGTACTGAGTACTTTGAGGGCCATTGAAATTACTAGTGGTTCCTCTCACACTTGTTAACAGTTTACGTCATTGATTGGTAATAAAGTGGTTTTTACCATGTTTGACTTTGACACATTCATTCACATGGATAGAATCGTACTAGTTCGGGAAGTAGAAATGAAGACACTGGATATAGTTTCAACCATGGAGGTTGCGAAGAATTTTGTTATCATTATATAGTGGACTATTCATAAACAAATGGTTGCGCCCATACTGTTTCCATATGTTTCTACTTGTGATGTAATACAAAATAATTCCTGTATCGGAACAGTTTTAGATAGTTCTTAGTCAATTTTGATTTGAGTATAGGAATGCCTACCTCAGCGATGATATTTTCACATATATATATTTTGTGTTGAATGTTTTTACAGGTTTCGACTGGGTATCCACAAGAAGATCCTTGAAATGATAAAGTCCTTTACTCTTCTTAGATGATAAAAAATTATCCTCATCTATTACAGACTTTGCACTTTAGGGGGCAATCTGTTACACAAAAATTTTCACCATGACTTTCTACAGTTTGTGTGAGTCCATCACCACTCATACATACCTCCTTTGCAAGTCTTAATCCTCAGCTCTTCATGTCAAGCCTTGAAAATGGGAGAAAGACCTTAAAAATATCTTAAATCCTAGTTTTGCACTTTCTCCTAGCATTCCCTGCAGTGCCGCACCCAATGGTCATGTCCCTTGCGAACCTAACCGCTCTGTCTGTTAAGTGATGGGTGCGAACCCCTATAAAAGTTAAAAAGGAATGAGTTCACTCTTAAAAACTCACCTTGGGTCACTTCTGGACGCTTCTAGAAGGAATATTACGCTGGCAAGTCTGCTCCACCTTGGTTCATCCATTCCATAACTAAGGGAGCTAACTCCATGATATGAGGTGCTTATCCCATTGAAGGATGAACTTATCCCTTCAATGGTGGACCTGCAACTTCCTCCATTTTCACTATAAATTTAGGCATTGGGTTGGTTTTAGGGAGGGTTGAAAGATGAAGATTCTTGAGGGTAAATGCTGCTGGAAATTAGACTTCCTTTTTGAGATTGTGAAAGGAGAGATCACATACCTTTCATTTCATTTGGGAAGTGAGTGAGGCTTGTCAAAGTAGAGGAGATTTCTGCTGGACCCTGGAAAGAGCTTGTGCAACATCAAGGCAAAGGTTGTAAGGTTCTTTTATTCATAAAGTTAATACAATCAAGATTTTTTTTCTCAATGAACTATCTCTAATGGTTTATTTTATGAGCTCCTTGATCTTCATAATGAACATGTTTTATTATACTATCTATGCAGGTGTTCTTTGATGTGTGTTTGTTTGTGTATGCAAGTTATTAAAAGGGAACTGCTTGAAGCCGTTGGAACAAATCTACCACAAACAAGTGCTGGACTGAGGTAGGGTCTATTACACCTCTTAGTTTTCATTTATGAATTGAATCATGTTTAGAGAAAAGTAGATTTGCTTTTGCTGCTTGTTGCTAGATATCATTTGATACTAGGGAGATTGGTCTTGTCCGCAAGAATGATTTATCTGGCCAACAGTAAGGAAGAACGTGCAGCATTGACTATCGTAAGGGTAATTGAGGAGTGCCCATAGACTACGCTGGAAGTGAACTAAAGCACTGCACAGGTGGTGTGACCACCTGACTATCTGTAGGAAGCACAATCTTAGCACTCCAAGCAGTTGAAAGAGAGCGCAGGACTATAAAAGAGTCTATATGGGAGCTACGCAATAAGGAGGTTACGCACAGGATCAGTATGTCACAGGGGTTGTGTCCACACATAGGGTGCTGCGCTGTTGCACGGATAGGATAGGAAGTGACTATTGGTGTCACTGTTCATGATAAGATCTCCAATTTAAGACAATGAGGAGCGAGTAGTAAGCAATCAAGACACGAAGTCAGAACTAGATTTGGGATGATCTACCACCAATCTAGCATTAATGGGCCGAATGAGGGGGGAATGGTCAAATTTGAATTCAAAAAGGCCTATAAATCACAGGTGGCTATCCAGTGAACAACCCCTAGCATTTTGAGAATTCAGTTGTTGCGCTGTCAAGTGGGTATGGACTTTACAAATTTGGATGCTTTGAGAGCAAGTTCAGTGTTTGAGAAATTACCAAAGGAGATGCAGGACTTCTTGAATAGAATGATGTCGAAAGCTGAGGAAGTCATGCCAAGCCCTATGCTATTGGTGCGGGGTGCACCAGAAATTCCAAAATCACCCCGGACACTGAGGCTAAAAAAGGATCCATGGGCAGGAGGACCAGTCAGCATGTCTCTACGAAATCTGTGGTTTGGTAAATTGTCTATGGAAGGCAAGGGCAAGACTGTTAATCTTGAGACAAATGATGAGGAGGAGGATATCCAGGCTTTCATAGAAGAAATCGAGGCAGATGAATAAATGGAGGAAGACATTTAGCCAATGCGCGCTACAGCAAAATTGCCCAAGTATGTCCCTCCACGAAGAGGGAAATCAAAATTACCGAAGGATTTGGATGTTGCTAAGAGCACACTCCAAACCTCACTCCTCCCAGATGGAATTATGCTTGAAGGTCCAGTTCTGGGCCGTGTGCCCATGATGAAATTTGAATATTGGGACCTTGCGGACAGTGAAACGTTCCCACATTTGGAGACTAGAAAACTCATGAAACAAAGCAAGGAGGGGTCAGTTATAGTGCTAGAGCCATGGAAATGGCTCGTGGTGTGGGGGAGGCCAGAATACTCCACCTACTATGGATTCAACACTTTCACTAGGCACCAATCATGATCTTTGTCATCAAACAACTACTTTCCTTGGTGCACGATGGGTACTTGTGGCTGGAGGAGCCTATTCCCATCACGGTGGAGCTTATTCACAAGATTTCTCGGCTTCCCTGTACAGGAAGGTACCCCACAAAAATAGCTAGAAAAAATAGAGATTTGGCACTCACAGAGGCCATGAAGAAGAAATACAAGTTGGAAAAGAAGTAGAGAGGCTACGTAATTAGTAGCATTCAAGACAAAGGGGTGCACACAGCCACCCAACTGTTGGCTGGGAAGGTGATGAGAAAATGTCATGGCAACGAGGTACCAATGACGATTGTCGCATTGGCCGAATAATGTGCGGAGGGGCTCCAATTCAACTGGGCTGAATTCCTCTGTGAGGAATTCCTAACCAACTGCAAAGAGGCTCAGGATTAGGGCAAGACCTTCCACTATGCGTGGTTGCTCTTGTCTATCTTATTGGTGACCGGGGAACTACAGAAGGATAGTCAGTTCCCTCCCCTTGAATAGGACTTGCCAGAGGTGGAAAAATACGCATCGCTTTGGGTGATGAAGAATTCCACGCAAAGCTGTGAGACCAAGATCTTCTGGATGTTCATGGAGGTGAATGTCCGAATGTGGATCAACAAAATGCCGTGCCTATCCCCCACAGTGTACGACAGTCTGTGGAACTTTGCAGACTTTAAGGCAGATATGCACAATGTATATATCAAGGCGCATAAGGATCTAGAGCAGGATTGGACCAAACTTCCTTTGATCGTGATTGATGATGTCGTTTTCACTGTGCTCAACTCATGGCCACCCGAGTGGTGCACCTTGAATCTAGCGGCATGTGATGAGACAACGATACAAAAACAGAAGGATGCCACCATGCTACTAGCATAGTAGAACTGCAACGAGCAATTGTACGATGAGGTAAGGGCTTCCCATGAGGCAACAAAGGCTACCACAGAGCAGACTAAGGTTGCAAAAAAGCAGCAGGAGCATCGACAACTAGGGCCACCAAGATGCACGTGGAAATAGGCCTGGACTTAACCATAGGACAGGGGATAGAAGACACGACGGAAGGCACAGATCCAAGCATGACATCTACACAACTGAAATGGTCACGCGGTATGGAATGAATGGGGCCGTGGAAGAAGACCAAGGCTTCCAAACTAGATGGTGAACCCATTATGTTGACAGAGGGTGACCTATATGACATCGGCGACACATTTAGCGAGGTCACAAGGGAAGCACTCCAGGAAGCAATGACGGAGAAACAAATTGTGTTGGGGACCCTTATGGTGTAGCTGCAACAACATCAAGTGCGACCCCCATAGGATGGAATTGTAGGCGTCTATGGTGCCGCAGGTACATCGACAAGGGAGCAGTTGTTGCGGGCCAAAATGACTAACATCATCGCACTACCGGAAGGAACACTAATAGTAGACAACACGAAGGATAGAGCCACGATAGAACAGATCAAGGGACTTGGCCTAAACTTGGCTACCCTTCCGCGAGATATATTATACCAGCTACAGGATGGAGTGATGGAAGAACTCCGCACTAGGGAAGGACATGCCATAAAAATTCTCAGCAAACAACGAATCAACATCAAGCAGCTTAGTCTACAATGTGATGAAGCACTGGCACAGAATTAGCAGCTAGAATAGATAGCAGATGAACCATGTCGCCGCGCCCTAAAGCTAGAAATTACGACAGACCTACCAGTAGGCATGCGAATTCACAGATTGGCTAATGGTTTCCGTGAGGCAAAGGAGGAAGAAATGAGGATACAACTAGACCTCAACCTTCAGATTGACGAACTATGATTAAAGCCACAATCATCCACGCCCCTGAAAGTTAGGGAATAGTGTGTTGGCTCTATCCAAAAGGGGCTAGAGGAAATTGGACAAGCAGTGCAGGACTGTACTATAATGCTAGAAGAATGCCTCACAATCCTCACTTCCTTACAGGAGGACCCCACCATACAGCGCCTAGAAATAGAAGCACAGGAGCTTCAAGTACACTGTGACAGTGTGCACGGAATGATTTAGATAGTTGTCATGACTTAGTGGTTAGTGAAGCTACAACACGCGAAGGTGTTTAAGGAACAGGTGGATGTTGCACGACAGAAAGAGGTAGTACTTAAAGCATGCGTCCAGCCATTGATTGACAAGGCCTTCCACATCACTATAGATATCGAAGAAAATCTTGCACAAATGAAGGTGATGCATGCCTTAAGACAGGGACCTTCCCCTGACAGTGAGCATTTAGAAAAAAGAGTAGAGCAAATCTAGCAGATAGCAGAACAATGAGATGTGAACCTTCGCGTAGGCACAGTTGGAGTGCCTCCATGCCAAGATTGCCTCACTAGCAGAGTGACTCGGGACGAGTCACGATGATTGTTTTGGGGGCCTGTTGGGCACAGGATACCTCGCAGTACGTTTTGGGGCTTAAAGCCCAAGTTTTGGTCAATTGTATTTTAAGACTCCGCGAAGTGTAGGCACAAAGCACGAAAGTCTAGGATGAGTCATAGGGTTTTTCACCCTAAGAATTGTAAAATAATGTAAATTTGTGTCAACCTACCCATGGTCCGCGAACCATGGGATTGTATAAATAGAGTGAGGCTCTAAGTGTAAAAGTAGTTTTTGACAGGCAAGTAATAAGAGAGATGCAAAGGCATGGTTAGAGCATAGAGTGAAAGTTGAAGTGTATTGGGTCATAGTAGTAGGAAGAGGCCCTATAATTAAGTTCGCAGGGTAGAGTCAAGTCTGTAAGTGGGATTGTACTTGGATTTGAAAGCCAATAAAGAGAGGTTTATTCTATGAATCTATTCTTGAATTTATATGTTAATGTTATGCGTTACTTACTCTGTTATTTATTGTGCGCAATTGATAATTACATGTATGATTGCTTATATGTGAATTTAATCTTAGTAATCAGATAACGGAGACTAATTAAGGAAGACTTGAGTAAATAACATGGGTCACGCTGCGACTAGAATTGCGTGAAGATAGTATCATAGGGTGCGGGGTGCCTGCAGGTGTGTGTAGCACAATAAGTGCAAAGGTTGGACCACGTACCAATCACCACATATCAAACATCCCCAGGGTGCGGAAACCTAGTTATAGCACCCTCCCATATTGCTTTTAGTGCGACATCTCAGTGCGCGCTCCATAGACTATTGCCGAAAGGGCCAGTAGTACTAGGCTTTGCTTGGCTAAATCACTTCTGAACATGGGTCAGGCCCCACTAAGCCAACACCAATTCTTTCAATCAACCCCCAACCATGGGAAGTAATCTCTCCCATTCTTCCATATTTCATGAAGAAATCCTAAGCACATCATGTGATCTTCATGTTTCTCATGAAGATTCTAACTTAGATCTAGAATATGCTTCGGTCAAAGAAGACGTCCACATCGAAACTCCCTCTTCACCTCACTTTCCCTTGCATCCTACCATTCATAATGCATATACATGTGGTAGAGATACTCCATGTTCTCTTGCTTCTTCATTTGATGAGATATCTCCTTGATTGGCACAAGGCAGTGATGTTGTCCATGATAAAATTGAAAATATTCTAATTAAAGAGTATCCTTCCCATTCCCTATAATTCCTTCTTTTGCATGAAGAGAACTCGTCAAGTCATCTTACTCATGTGAGCTCACTAGTTCATTTATCTTTGGACGTACCATAAGAGGAACCTCTTCAATTAAGCAATCTGATTGTTGTTGAAACTTGTGACAAAGATGGTGCCATCTGGAGAGAATTTTTAAAATTAGCAAAAAAAACTACCCTCAATCCATTCATGATTTGGTTGAAGCTTCAAAATGTAATTCTACCATTCTAGAAAGTTTCAAGACCTTCCAAGGAGTCGAGGCACTTCAACATTTGTTGATGGTTATGTCAAGACTTCATGACTTTGGTAAGATGCCTAGCCCAAATCAGATCTGGTTTCTCACACACAATCTATCTATCTGCATGGTTTCATTCAGTGTGGACTCCCGTGTAAAAAATGTTTGGTATTCCAGGTGTGATCTCTCAAATTTTCAAAAATTCACTTATGTTTGAATTAACAAATCTGTTACAGCACATTCGTATTCATGCAAATCCCTCATGTCAAACTCGGGTTGGGAATGTTCATCTCTCAAGAAATCATATAATTTTGAAGTTGATCATCTCAAAGACCATATTTTCCTACAATCATACTTACTAGAACTCCCCCTTCATGGTTAGCTCCTCAGTCTTCTTCTGAACCTTGTACTACAAATCTATTCTCTTGTCACATCAGAAATCTCCCTGGGTGATGATGAACACACAAGTTGTCACAATAATAGTGTTCCTCTCCATTCACCATGCCTCAACTAGTTTCATTCATTCATGTTTCAATCATCCCTTTTAAATTCTTGTGATGAATATGATTCTTGCACAATTTGTCACTAGTTGTAGGAAGGTGGTCCATCATATCTAGCTCACACCAAACTTGGTTCGATTATTCATAGCATTTGCAAGATTGTTCAGATGGATTTTTCTTTTTTCATTGCAAACTAGGAATTTGACATCTCAACTAGCTCATCTGATCATTTCTCTATCTTGGGTGACTTTCATTTAGCTTATCACTTTCCCATTAGCACATCTAATGATAATTGCTTCATGCTCTCCAGTCTTCATTGCTTAACATCTCTCTTCAGATATTCGTCAAGCATGTTAGAAACTTCAACCTTTCTTGATGGTTATGGTAGGTCCTCAATGTCTTAGCATGACCATCGAGGATGATCAAATATAATTCTCTTTACAATATTCCCATCATGATCCTGCTTCTTGAATTGAAAATTATTTTTCAAAGGTCACAGGGCTTTCAAGATGACCATCATGAATTCTAAGATCCAATATTTAAATGGTTGGAACAATATTACTTGGAAAGCTCTGTTGAAGGTAGAAACTTCAATCCTTCCTCTCACTTGGTAAGAAGCTCAGTGCTAATGAGGAAACACTCACAAGAGGCTTCCCAAGTTTTTTGAAAAGTGGTATCCATCAAAGAGGTAAGCATGTGAGTTGGGTGGAAATAGTGTTTTTGACACATCTTTCTTCCCATAGGAAATACCTTCCTTCCCTTATGTACATTTTTCAAGTTTTCATATCTTATGTTGCACATCACCCTTTTTCTATTTTAATCATTCATATATTTGTGGATGCAGGTCAGGAACAATCATGTTGGCTTCACTGGAAATTTCATTTTATGTGATCATGTCCTTCTAGCTATTAGGTTAGGAGTAGGTGCTATAGTGATTAATGCATGGGTGTTTGGTGATGTAGAAACCCTCAAGGATCTTCTCGGGATCCTTGGTAGACAGTCAGATTAGCTGCAACTGTCACAAAGATGCATGCATATATTTCTTAAACAAATGAGAATCAAAGCAACAAGAAGGACTTATTACCTCAAGTCTTGGTGTGGTGTTGCTAGAGAGCACAATGTAGCTAGGTCAAAGACCCCTGAACTATCTCCAGATCAAAACATTCACATAGATAAGACAAGCGTAATATCACAACATTTAACTTTGACAAACAATGCATTAACATATAAAGATATCTAGTTGCATATATCTAAGACACTCCTAATAATGACATTGTATAAACATATAAACAAATTATACTACCAACATTGCTGAGTGGAAAACACAATTGCAGTTCTATATTGATGTAGAAAAGAGTGATTACAACCATCCATTTTATCAGCCTTCCCTTACCCCTCTAGCTCCTCCCTTTGTCTCCCTTCTTAAACTCTTCGAATTCCTTAGTCAGAGATTATGCTCGACAGTTAAATAGGCAATCCTTTCAAATGGTTCGACCTCTTCCACAATGGCCCTAGCAATGCATAAATAGCATGTGAGGATAAGGTTGTCAAGTCCTTCATGAGTTCCATTGGGAAAAAGTAGTGATGTTTCCATGCCTTCGTGCTCTTTCCCATTTGTAGACTCCATTAGCAATTAGTAATTCCTCTAAACAGGTCGAGTTCTAATGTTTCCCTACTTTTGTGAGCTAACACAAGAGAGAATCTCGAGCTATTTCTCAATCAACTTGTTCCCTTGACCCATAGAAACTCATTTAGGTTCACTAATGCTCTTCCCGAGGTAACATATAGAGTTACCCTAGGAACTAACGCACCCTTAGCCTTGATAGGAACATTTATAAAGTAGGTTGCTAGTTCCTAAACAACATTAGCTTGACATATGGGCCTGTGAACTTGGTTAGTCCTTCAGTCATCATGTCTTTCTCCTTTGAGTCGGTGAGGAGGTCATTTTCCTGTATAAAATATTCCCCCTAAAGTGTGATATTAGAGGCTACTATGATGGTTGAATACTTTATATATAACTATCCTTCTATTTGGAGAAAAGAGAGAGAGGATCGCAGCTTCGTTTAGTATGAGAAACCTTATACAACACATATATAAAACAACTAAAATGATGTCCTAAGTCAGGCATTCCCACACTTAGTAGCTATGTCAAAGTTATTTTCTTAATAAAGATATATGCTGATGTTGGCCACCATAAGAACAATGCAGAACCTGTGTCATAATAGGATCATTTTGATGAGTTGTCTCCCAAAAACAATAAACACAACTTGGGAGAGGAAACATGGCTGATTGATGTAAGCCTCTACCTAAGGTCTTGATTTTCGGTTCACCGCAACAGCATAGATTGACACATGTGAATAAAGGCATTGAAGTTGAACATGCACGAAATCGTCTGATTACCAGTCAATAATGGAGATTATTAACAAACAGGAGGATGGCCACCGATAATGGTGATGGTCTCTAGGATGCACAATACAATCTAGCGAGTGTGAATATTATTTTTGTCATCGAACACTCATAGAATCATTCAGCCATGAGCCAATAATGAAAACCCTTGACCAAACATAAGGTGACCCACTACTAATGTCTGCAAGTACCAAGGCATTGAAGTGTTTCTAGGTCTGCTTCCTAGATAGAGTGTTGAAGTCAATAGGAAGAGACTGATCGAAAGGTAGGCAATAAGGTGTCCTACATCAGTCGACATGAAATGGGACAAGAACGATTGGTTTTTGAGGAAACTTTTGAGCATTGGGCCAAAGTGACAAAGGGCATGATAAAAAAAATATGCTTGATGGTTTGATGGAAGAAACATAAGATGAAGGTTTTCCCTTGAATAATAGAAGGCACGACACAACGGTTTTAACCATGCAGCACTAGACTCATGAACACCAAAGAGTGTTAGGATATATAGGTGCAAGAACATCGGGGTATATAGGTTAAAGTCATAGGATGGTAAGGTTCATATTAAGAGGCCATCACAAGGAAGGTTTATTTGAGGGAACACCATGTTTAAGGGAGTGACTGCTGCCAAAGAACTCTTTTCAAAACACTGAATACAAAGAAATTATGTTGTCCACTTTACCCATCTGATTAGTTTAGTCATTCCATATGGGCAAACTCATTGGTCATTTCATGTTTTAAGAGTCTTAAAAGATCATAAAAGAGAAACTCTATGCACTATTTGATTAGTTTAATGAGTCCAGACAGAAAAACTCATTGGTTTTTTCATGTTTCAAGAGTCTAAAAATATCGTAAAGAGTGACTCCACTCCTCATTTGTTTAATTTAATGACTCTAGACAGGAAAACTTGGTTGTATTTTCATATTTCGAGAGTCTAAAAATATCATAAAGAATGTCTCCAGGGTGGTCCCTTTGTCATAGTTGTTAACTACGTGCAACAAAGGTTTAACAGTATACCCAAAAAGGTTCATTTTCTGTAAGTTAATCTAGTGAGTTCGGATAAACAAAAACCTATGCTCAATAGATGTTTGCCTCATTTTGTTACGAGTACAAGGATACAGAGTAAACTCGAAATTCTTCATGAAATTTTAATGAGTCACGCAATGACAAACTCAATAGACATTCATCGAATTTTAACGAGTCAAATGAAGAAAAATGGAGGTATCTTTTTCAGTTTAATGAGCGAGGAAAAAGAGGTAAAATAACTGCTCATTCCTTCTTTGTAGATTTAATGAGCCCGAAGAAGGGAAAAATTCAGTTATTTTTCAATTTAAGAGTAAGAAAGAGTCCCAAAAAGCAAAGTGCTCATATCATCGTCATAGGTTTTTAATGAGCCCGATGATGAAAAATCAAGGATTTTTCTATGTAACCAGTGAGAAAAGTTCCTAAAAAGAATGCTCAAAGATTCTTCATAAGTTTTTAATGATCCTAAAGAAGGAACTCAAGGTTTTTTTATTTTATGAGTGAGAAAAACTCCCTAAAAAGAATGCTCAGTCTATCTTTTTCAGTTTAGTGAGCTAGAAAAAGAGAGAAAAAGAGTTGCTCAAACTGTCGTCGTAGATGTTTAAGGAGCCTGATGATGAAAAAATCAAGGATTTTTCGGTTCAAGAGTGAGAAAGCATCCCATAAAAGAAATCACTCCTTGAGAATCGAACACAGTCATTTCTGCCATTCAACCCTAATAGTTCTTTCATCAAAACATGAGAAATTTTTGCCAATATGGTGTCATGGCGCCTAATAAATATCATAGGAAATGGACTAATTCTACTTTAATGACATCAATTAAGATAACCCATGTCACCAAAGTGACTATAAGGGAGTTCTTGAGCCTCCACTTTCACCATTTCCATCATTTGAGAGCTATGAGAGTGTTTCGGAACTAAAGAGAAGCAGATCTTCCATAGATGATTGTGAGTGATCCGGGCAACCATTCAACTAGTTGTTAGTCCCAAGTAGATACCATAACCCTTATCTTTCATTATTTAACCTTTTTAAGTTGCATTTGGGGTGGGATTTTAGAGATTTGGGGATCCCTAGCTCATTTACAGCACCTAATGCCCCCTTCTAGGCCTGTAGGGAGTGTTAAACAACCTTTACGACCTAGAGGATGAGGGCACACTCTAAAAACCTAGAAAGTGTTTTATTAAGCTTTATTGCCCCATTCGCACTCATTTTTGGGTTGATTTGTGTAGGTTTTGACCCATTATGACTAGTCTATGGAGAGAATGGGCCCATGATCGACAAGAATTGCTTATGCAAAATGATCAAGCTTGTATACTTGCATTGCACTAATGTGGTTTGATGAAGTATGCATAGTTGGACTTAATGAAAGTTCAAGAGGACCCTTTGACCTAGATTATTCAGTGTTGGGATGAACATGAACAAGTTTTTAGGATCAGGGACCATGAGCTTGCTATTGACTCAGATGACATCTATTTCTTGACAGGTCTGTCATGCAGAGGAGCACGGGAAAACTTGACCGGTGGTAGGTCTAATCCCCAATCCACTTTAGAGATAGTCTGAGCTTATTGTATCCTTGAGAGCGGACTTGTGAGCAACAGAGTCCCAATAGAGTGGATCAATTCTAGGTCTATGAGGGCCATTTTATGGATGATTGTGCACTTAGCGAGGTCAAAAAGTCCCCATGTCATGAAAAAGGCCCAACTATTGCTTGTGGTTAACTATGTCCAGCCGCAGATCTTCAACTGGTGTGAGGCAGTGCTTCGTTAGTTGAAGGCAGAGTTGACAGCGTGTAAGACCCAGACCGAATATATTTTTGGGTATGGTACTCTCATTGTATCCTTCATACTTGAGAGGGTGCCAGTTATGTGACCACGGATGAGTTTAATTCCCCTCGATCTGAGGGAGACTAGGCAGAGGTGATGGGCATTTCTTGATCATCACACAAGAGGAGGACCCTTCTGACATTTTTTCAAATAGGATTTCTTCATTTGGCTCAGTGGTCAGATTGTGAGGATAGATGATTATGCCTACAAGGGCATGGACTTCACAGGTGATCCTTACTTGATTTTTTCGCCTGGTTCAAACTGGGGCCCTCAAGCTAAGAAGGTTTATTTTAGAGTACATAAAGCATTTTTAAGCTTTTGAATGTTTATGATATCCTTTTGTTAATTTTATGGGTGAACAAGTATTGACATGAACCTTTTTGCTTGACACAGATGTGGCACTAGTGAGATCTGCAGGCAAGCCTTGCCAAGTGATGCAAGGTGGCAAACTACCCAAAGTGGGGGGTGATGCTTAGAGTCTTCGCGAGGTTCTAAAAAACCTACAGGACTTAAGCATGGGTGTGTCCCCCTTCCTATGAGGGAGATTCCCACTCACATGCAACGACATATAGTTGGTGTTCCTAAGCAGTTTTTGGTTCCTCTTCGGAGGATAGCTAGAGTTGTATTGCCTTTTCATGAGTAGTAGGCTCTATTAGCAGGTGTACAGTATAGCCAACGAGTGTTTATAGCTAGCCTTAGTAGCCATTTTGTACTTAAAACACCCAAGCTTTGTGAAATTTTCTGATGTAAAAGACTAGATTCTATATATATATATATATATAGATATTGGTATTTTATGATGTAAATGTTTTTAAGTGTTTTTCTAAATTTTTACTTTCATACATGGATCTATAATAAATGAGACAAATGCCAATCTAACACATATTTTTCCAAGGAATCGGCAACTTCCTTAAATTCTCAAGGAATGTCTTCATATGTAATAAACTCAAATTGATGTTCCAAGAGTCATACCCTTAAATAATGATGCAACAAGATTGAATTACGAACATGATAATGATTTGTCAATTGCATAACAACATGATGAGAGTCAAAACTAACCACCAGATTGGAGATGTCCCTTGATGACGCTTTAGTGAGAAGTGAAATTACAGATATGTTCTCAGCAATATTGTTGGTGGCAGTGCTAAGAAAGATTCCCCTGGAAAAAAGTAGTTTCGACTCAGGTGTGTACATGACCCAAGTAGTTGATGCAGTGTGTCATGTGTGATAACTGGCACCATTTGCGTATCCTATGTATGGTAAGGGTAATGAAGGCATATGCACAATGAGAAATATGTATGAGACAACTACCCAAAAAATACCAAAAAATCCAGTCACATAAAAATTTAAGAATCAAAACTTATAAATACATAAAATTACGAAGTACATGCCTAATGCAGTACTAGGCATAATACTTTTTCAGATAGAACCCATTTCAGGTCTCAGTGAGCGAGACTCCTTCCCAGTCCTAAAGTTCATACGCCTATTTTGAGAGGGCTTTTTGTGATGACATATGGACTGAGCCATAAGGGTTGAAGTGTTCCTACCCCCAAGAGGTCATGTTTTTTATCATAGAGTAAAACAAGATCTCCCTCTTGGTAAGAACAAGGCTTGACCTTTTTGTTGTATCGAGCTTTGACCCAATGCTTGTGGTCTTTGAGTGCCAATTCGACATCTCGACGGGTTTCATCTAGTTGATTTAGGTATAGCAGGCACTGTTCTTCCATAGTGGTGTCGAGTAAGAGTACAACAATGATTTGTAAGGAAAGAATCTGACACTCGATTTGTAAAACTGCTTCTAGGCCATAGGCTAGATGAAAAGGTGTAAAGCCTGTAGTAGTTTTTACTAATGTTCAGTATGCCCATAGTGCAGGATATAACATTTGATGCCAATGGGTTTTATGATTCCCTACTAACCTACAGATCATGGTCTCTATTATGCCATTAAAGGCTTCTACTTTCCCATTAGCTTGAGGGTAGTAGGAGAATGATTGCTCATGGCGAAAACTGAGCAACGACGTTAAGTCAGATATCATGTGATTCAAAAAAGAGACCCATGGTCTGTAATGATCGTGCAAGGCACACCAAAGCAATAGATGATGTGATTAAACAGGAATAGTGCCAGGGTTTCTCCATTAGCCCGAAAAGTGGAAAGGGCTTTGGCCCATTTCGTCAAATAGTTAATAACTACAATAATGTAGTTGTTTCCAGTAGAGGAAGTGGGGTTGCAAGTGACGAAGTTGATCCCTCGTTTAGAAAAGGGGCCAATGGAGATAACTGGGTGTAGTAGGGTCAGAGGAGCGCACATTTTCTTTGTAAAAAGTTAACAAGGGTGGCACTATTGGACACCCTTGATACAATCTTTGAACAAGGTTGGCCAGTAGTAGCTTGCGTGTAAAATTTTCTGAGTAGTAGACATGCTAGAAAGATGACTGCCACATGCCCCAACATGGAAGTCATTTAAAATGTGTTCCACCTCTTCATGAGTGAGGCAATGCCGAAAAACTGTTTCAGTGCCACGGTGATATAATGTATCGTTAAGCACTAAATAGTATCTTGCTTGGTGGCAAATGCGACGACGGTCACCTGACGATAGTTCAGGGTGGAAACATTGTGCTTGGAGGTAGACAAGAATTTCACCATACCAAGGGTCAATGGAGTCAATCAAATAGACAACTTCATCCAGTAGAGGACCATGGGCCATCTTGTTGGGATCTACAATGGGAAGATTTGACAAAAGTTTGGCGAAGACAAAGAATTTTTTCACCTTGGCAATGGTGAAAACCAAATCAAATTGTTGGAGGATCACTATACATTTGTAATATTTCCCTCCAATGAATTGACAAGACAAAAATTTCACATGGTATTCTCCAAAGTGATAACAGTTGTCTGTTGCAGTAGTATGTAAAGTCGAAAGCGGTTGACAACAAAGATAATGTCCAAGGACAGCTTTTCCACATGTGAATTTCTGAGTTCGGGTCTAGCCAGTCCTTTTGACAGATAATAGATCACATGATCACTCAGGTCATCATGACTTTGAACCAAGACCATTCTAAGAGAGGATGGTGAGGCTCTAGGTATAGGAGAAAGTCACACCCATAGTTGGGGTCACTAAGGAGTGGGGCTGATATAAGTGACTTTTTCAAGGCATCAAATGATCGTTGATCTTGATCATCCCACAAGTACAATACTCCATTCTCGATTAGGTGCATAAAGCCTTTTGTTAACTCGACATAGTTTACGATGAACCATTGTAAGAACTTTTCTTTCCCTTGCAAACCTTGGAGGTGCCAAATGGATTGTGTTGTGGTCAATTGAGTAATTTCTTTTACCTTATCAGGATCAACCCTAATCCTATACTTGGAGATAATGAAACCAGGTAGGTGTCCATATTCAACAAAGAAAATGCATTTATAAGGATTCATATGTATGCTGTATAACTTTCACCTAAGAAAGATACCTCATAACTGATCTAGGTGTTGAGCTCACTTCTTGGAATGCAATGGAAGATCATCCAAGTAAGCCTGAACAATATGTTTGATATCATGAAATGTGTAGTCCATAACCCTTTGAAATGTTGCTCCAACATTCTTTAAATCGAATGGGAGTTTTCAATATGAAAATATACCCCAAGGGAAAATTAAGGCGGTTTTGTGTTGGTCTGCCAGTTTTATAGTGATCTAGTTATATCCTGAGAAACCATCCTCGAATGAGAAAGATTCACAACCAGCATAGTCATTGATGATTTGGTCGATGAACGGTGTTGGATAATTATTGTTGGGACACGCGACATTCAAATCTCAATAGTCGACACAAACACAGATGGTACCTTGCTTCTTATCGATAGGAACCAGATTAGAAACTAATTTTGTTAAGTGAATGGGGTAGGAAAAACCAAAATGTAACAATTTTTCTACCTCGGCCTTGATGGCTGCAGATTTGCGGGGGTGGACTGGTCCAAGCCTTTGGTGGATAGGCTTGGCATTATCATATACCTTGATCTCATGCTCGAAAATAGATGGATCTATGCCAAGCATTTCCTCGTAAGACTAAGCGAATACATCAAAGAATTCCTTATAAAGGTAGGTGAAGCTTGCAATTTTCTGAAGAGTGCAATCGGCTCCAACCTGGATGTTTTCCACGATGCCTGTCTTGAAAAAAATATCGACAATCAATGTCTTTGAAATATTTCCCATGTTTCCCTCCAAGTTCAAAGTTTGGATAGTCATATAAGGTGAGGAAACAATTTCAGGTGCATCAAATGACAGGATTTGAAGAGGCATCGTGTCTGAATCAGATATCGAAACACGATGATGAGAGTCCTCCCAAGGCTGCTCTTCTAAACACATGATCTCTCTAATAGCTTCATATGAAGGTAGGAATTGATTGAGGAGATCGAAAGAAGTAGTAGTTATGGGAGGAAAGGTGGTACTGTTGGCCATGACCAAAGTGACCGGAGATTCGGATGCAGATTGAATGGCTTGGTAGGCCAATTAAGCTAGTGACAATGACATTTGTTCTCCGTAAGTGTCAATGTCTAAAGGGGCCAAGAGGATGCAAGGATCATTTGGTTCATGAGGAATGGATGAAACCATAGAAACTGTCTGTGGAACTGCGGGTGACAGAAGAGGGAAACAACCCATTAGGGAAGATCCCTTCAATAGACCAGTACTGATACTAACGTAAGAGTCAGGTACACTACCCACCAAGGGTACAAAGCTGCTAAGTAACAAGGAATAATCAAGGGTGCAAAAGGACAGGTGGTCCAATGTGACTATCTTTCCATACAATGGGAATAGGATGATGCGAAATATAGTAGACATAATGGTGGTCATGGTGTAAGTCCAACTACGACCCAATAATAGGTTATAGGCGAGCTTTCTATCTATGACTTCATTGTCCACCATTACCGTTTTCCCATTCAAAGTTATGGGGTAGCTAGCTAGGTAACCTTTTGGGATGAAAGTGTGGCTGTTGAAATCATTAAGGAAATTAGAAATTGGTGATAGGGTTGGACAACCCAAAGTGAGCCAACATGAAGCCAGCACGACGTAGGTTGAAGCATCTTCATCATTGATAGTTATATGTACTCTTCACCCTTTCAAAAATATTTTCAGTTGAAATGCAAGCTGGTGTGAAAGGGAAGGTTTACATTTGCATGTCAAAAATTGCAAGCATGGAATCTTGAGGGTCAACCCCACCAATTTCCAAAAGCAGAGCTTTCCTTTGTGATAGACAGGTTTGTAATACTTCGAGCACTGACGTAGCTAATGGTGCTTGTGCCAAATCTTCGACAATACTGTAGTTATGGCCAGCAGTTGCAGATGTATTATGCATTGTGCGGTGAAGTGCCCCTTTTCGGGGGAAAATCACAAGATCAACAATCGGCCTTTTGATATGAAGATCGTTAGGCGGCGGTCAGTTTTGACTCAAGGAGGCTTCCTTAGTATTAGCGGCTGGAGCTCCATATGTTTTGGCTCTGGTTTGAAGATCTACCATTTCAAAGGTATAAATGGTAGATGGTCCTTCACCAACTGAAGGATGATGTGAATCATCATTGCCCCCTTGTTTGGGTTGGGTTTAGTTTACAATAAGGTGTTGCTTCTGCTAAGCACGGAAAGGATTGTTTAGGACTGCAAGGGTCCTACCAATGTCTTTTTTAGCAATGAAATCTATGCATTCCTAGAGACATGGACAATAATATGTCATGTGGTCTTTCACATAGATTTTTTAAGGGAATTTGGTGGTTTTTTCCTTTCCATCATCATAGGGTGCAGCATCCTTCTGCTTTGGGTTGTATTGCTTGGTTGACTGCTCTTCAGAAGGAGTGGTATTTTTCTTATTCTTCTTATTCTTACCACTGGGTTTTTGTGTAGACTGCACAAATTGTATCGTGCCCATAAGAAGAGCAGTCGATTTGGTAGAAGGGTAAACTAACAACTGGGCAATGTGACCACTGAGTTGTTTTACAGCATCCCTAGAGGTAGTGCCAATTAATGAGCACCAATATTGCAGCAAGAATGCTAAAACTCCTGGAGTTACCAGCTTTACTTTATCAACCCAGGGTTCATACAAACATGGAGGTGACAGTGCTGTATACACAAGTAAAAGTGATGGTTCTTCCTTTTTTCACTATTCAGCTGGAGAGAGACCACTAGGGTTTTCAAGCCAGAATTTTATGGGTTCAGAAGAAGCTTGATTGCTGATGAAAGAAACAAAAATCTACTCTAGGAGAAATCTTATCTACTGCTGATGAGCCTAATAATTGGGTAATTATATGGGCCTTATTTCACCTCCTAGCTTAGTCAAACCAAATTTTCTCACAACTTATTACATGTTTTTGATTATATTTTGTTTATGAGATGAGTTAGAGTTGGATATTATGCCTAGTGGACTAATATGCATTGAATGCATGATTAAAGGAGAAAATCAACAAATTTTAGCAAATACTAAGGTTAAAACTTGAATGGGACAAGGGAGAGGGATTGTAGGAGGTAAATCCTCCTCATTTATTCCCCCCCCACCCCAATTCGAATATTCCTCCATCCATCACACCAACTCGGAGTGCAAGCAGCCAAGCCATGAAGATTAGAGGGCAGCCGAGAAAGTGAGAGACAAAGAGCTAGTTTATCTTCAGTTTGGGAACTGAGCCTCCCTAATTTTAAGGAAGTCCTTAGGGACTTCAGTTGTATAAGTAGAGAGGCCTAGAGCCTCATTAGTATTGGAATTTTTGTTGAAGAAATCTAAGCTATTTTCGAGCTCCAGACTTGTGAAAGTTTTCTTGATGTACTTTTCTATTTTGGTAATAAAAATGAGTTTTGTTTTGAGCCAGCATTGAGTTAACTCAGAGAGTTGAAGCTCTTGCGTTAGATCTAAACCCTAGCAGCCAAGGCTCATCTTTCTTGTACCTGTATGTTTATATTAGCCTCATAGCTTCATTGTTAATCTGCTTTTAGATATGTTTTCATCGCAAGTAGTGTAGATTGGATTGGTTTCTTACTATCCATTTGTGCCTTACTTTAGTAGCACCCTAGCAGGGATAAAAGGCATACCAAAAGGTTGTTGTAGAAATTTTATGAATAATATGACACTTATTCAACTGAGATTATCCTTATTATACACTATTTTGGAATGCATGCATAATACATAATCTCATCTACGTTGATCATCAATTTAGCACTATTCAGAAAAATACACATGTGCACATTGAAGCATCAATCACACATATCAACACAGTATGTACCAGGGGAAAGCATAAAGCTAAAAACCCCACAACTATCTATATATTATATTGATTGAGATTGTGTAACAATACATAGTACAATAATCCTCGCAAGTACTCAGTACTATCTCCACCTGTTACACACAATACAACATAGATCTGAAACAATCGTTGGCTCAAATCACCTCCACTGCTTGATTGCCTCCATTGTGCAATCCTGCGTAGAGAATGATGAGAATGGATGATCTATTCACGTGTTTCCCTTGTGTAACACTAAGCAATCCTCATTGGCAACTCAATCCCACTGATTGTGCAAATCACATGCACAACTATAGTCACAACTTACAGTTGTCTTGCCCTTTCACTTACCTCTAACACTTGTCTCCACTGAACTGTCCATGCACTGAGTTAACTGATGTATTCTTCAGTTGCTTTATGAGTTAATAATTAGTGAATTAATTAATAACTAATTCACACCACTCAACATTAGTCTATTTTCCAGTTAGACTAACTACAACTAGTTCAACTGAGTCAAACTAAACACAACTCCATCAACTCCTGATCCAACTCCACAAAACTCAATCACTGAAGTCCTCCATGCAATAGCTCAAGTTAACGCATAGGAACCACGTATTTCCTTATGGCAGCTTCATGTGCCACATATGTAGCTCGAACTGAAGTGCCCCAAGAGAATAAGATAATGTTTATAGTCCAAATATTATTAAGGGCTAATAATATTCGACTCTTCTATATTTAGACTGACAGTACCTTCGTTGTTGTATAAAAATAGAAGTCCATCTATTTTTACCAACATGATAAATCATCCATAAACAGCATCCTGCAACTCATAGACCATGATCCATATGTCTAAAAATAGACATAGTCTAAAAATAGACTTTGCGCCAAAAAATAGCCTGCGGGCCCACTCAGTGAAGGCGGATTCTTTCCACTAAGCTCCATCATCTTGTTCTAATATCAACACCCCCTCTCAACAAGATATGGATTAACAGCAACCCCTATCATGTCTCGGTGGTACTCAAATTTTCTCCTGGTGAGCGCCTTCGTCAAGATATCAGCATCCTGATCCTCCGTGGGAATATATGAAAGTAACATGATTCTCTACTGCGCGCAATCTCTGATATGATGGTACCTGATGTCAATGTGCTCAGTTGGGCTCCCTACCCAATCTACATCCTCCTGTCTGTACCAATATCCATATCCCGATGTGCCTCTCTTGAGCCTGCACACATGCGAATCCACCAACTGTTGATAAACAGTGGCATCCACTACCTCCGTTAAAGTAGTATCCTCCTTCCTCCAACCTCCAGGAAGGAACGCAGTCTTCACATCCATCTGATGAATGTGCCACCCCATCTGCATCACTTTGTAGATCCATCTCAAACCCATCACTGATTTCCCTTCCGGTCTTGGGACAATCTCCCATGAACTGTTTCTGACAATCGAATCAAACTCTTCCACCATTGCGTCTACCCATGTGGGTTCCTCCACATCTTCCTCGAAAGAGGATGGCTCCGTCATGAAACATTTTCTTACAAGAGCCATGTATCCAGTGTACCGATCCGGTGACTATCTCTGCCTGTGCTCTACTATAGGCGGTCCTACAAGCTTCTCTGCATCTTGAGCCAGTCGCTCAGCTTCTGTAGTGTGCTTTCACCCTCTGATGGTTGGCACTGCATAAGGTCTCTTCCACTCCATCAACCTCCTTTTGTGGTAGATCCACGTCTTAAAGCTCATACTTGGGAACTAATAGCTCTTCATTTGCATGCAAGTGTGGCTCCCTCTCAAGCGAACACTTCATGGCTTTCTCCTCCTGAAATTTTATATCCCGTCGCACAACAGTCTTGCGACTGTCTAGAAAATACACACGATAGTTATGGGGCATATCAGTGTACCCCACAAATATCCCAACCTCCGCGGTCGGCTCCAACTTCTTCCTAGCATCCTTCGTTACATGCATGTAAACAAGAGAACCAAAAATCCTCAAATGAGAAATATCAGGCCGCTTACCAGAATAAGCCTCCTCGGGTGTACTCATGCCAAGTATCTTGTGAGGACAACGGTTCTGCACTTATACTGCAGTATTGCATGCCTCCACCCACAAGTGAATGGGTAGGCCCTGATCATGCAACATCACCTGTGCAACACCCACGATCGTTATGTTCTTCCACTCAACAACCTCGTTCTGCTATGGGTTATGGGGAGCTATGAGCTCTCTCCAAATCCCTTATGCACTACAGAAATCCTTGAACTGGCCAGAGATGAATTCACCACCATTGTCACTCCTAAGAGCTTTCACCTTCTTCCCTGATTCCTTCTCGACCAATGCTTTGAACTCACAGAACTTTGAGTATGTCTCGCTCTTCTTCTGCATGAAGAAGATCCAGCACTTTCGGGAGAAATCATCAACAAAGATCACGTAGTACCTGTGCTTTGCTGTCGAAGAAACTGAGAAAGGTCCACACACGTCTGTGTGAATTCTCTCAAGGATCATCGTGGTGCAATTATCCTTCTCATGAAAGGTGGCTTTCACAAACTTTCCCAAAATACACCCGTTGCACTGATCTGACTGTGCAAGAGTGCCTTTAGGAAGCCCAGTAGAGATCTGTTGTAGTATATTCAAGGTGCCATGGTGAAGGTGGCCCAATCTCCAGTGCCATAACTCGCCATCATCCCTGCTCACCACTCCTTCTACCTTGCATGCCATTGCTGAGCAGCCATATACATGCAACGGATAAAGGTTCTTGACTCGAACCCCTATCTTCCGGGTTTGTCTAGTTGTCTTGCTGCGCAGGAAATCCTTTCCCTCGCTGAAAACAACATCATATCCCTTGTCTTCTAACATCGCCACAGAGATAAGATTCTTCTTCAATCCTAGAAAATTCATCACTTCCTTCAATATGAAGGTTTACCAGACTCCCTCTCAAAGGAAATGGTACCGATACTAGTCGCACTATATCTACCATCATCACCCATCTCAATGTGCACTCCAAGATCTTTCTCATCCAGATCAGAAAACAAATCTCGATCTCCTATCATGTGAAAAGACGCACCACTGTCCAAGAATCATACCAATCCCATCACACTTGATACCAAGCATGCGATCAGCGAAAAATCCAGCTCAAACTATGAGGCTAAGGCCTGTCCTACTGCAGATCCAGCAACTTGGTTATTTTTCTTCGTCTGCAGACAATTCGTGGCAGTGTCTGTGCTGGTGACAGTGAAAGCACTTCATCTTGGACATGTCCTGCTTCTTACCTTTCACACTGGAATGAGAAGATTTCTTGTTCTTCCCCTTCTTTGCTTTGGCAGCCAAAGTGCAATTTCCTTCATCAGGTGCCTTTCATGAAGATCCATCCCTGATATTCCGCTTGATCTGCTATTGCACAAGATCTCACCAAAGTCTCTCCCATCTTGGCAATTTCTCCCGACCATTGACAAAGTCTTGATAGGAATGCCAAATCTTCGAAAAACCAAGTAGAGCCAAGCTCACCAAGCCCTCATCATTGACAGTCACCGCCACACTTCGCAACTCATCTCGGCATTGTGTGAACTTCGTGAGATACTTGGGCATACTATCGCCTTTCTCACACTTTATGTTTCTGAGTTTATCCTTGAGCGCCAACTTCCTCTGGTCGCTCTTGCTTTGGAATAGATCTGTCAACACTTTCCACATCAAGTATGGAGAAGCCTTTCCATGGAGGCTAGAAACAATGTGATCCCTCATGCTCTCCAATAGAATCCTTCGACAATTTGCTGCCTTCTTTTGCCAATCCCCGACTTGAGCAGCATCAGTAGGTTTTGGGAAATCCGCATCTATGAAATCCTTCAACCCATTATCATCTAACACCTCCTCCATCCTGTCCTTCCATGCAATATAGTTCGAGCTGCCCTCAAGGGCATACTCCAATCGCAATCCATTGAAAGACATTTCAAATTTGACACCAAGAAAACATTGCTGCAAATTCGAGTTCCACCAGCTCAAAACTCAACTGCTTTTGATCTAAAATTCGTGAGAACAAAGTATTTCTTGTACAGAGATCGACTGTATGGGAATTCACCGGATATTCACCTTCCAAAAGAAGGATGAATACAGAGGCTACCTGGCCCGATTACAGACTCTGCCTGAAGAAATAAAACGTAGACACTTTCTGAATAATAGATCTGATGATCAATCCTCGCTTTGATATCTTGTAGAAATCTTTTCTACAAATCAACCTGCTCTGGTAGCATGTAGAAATTTTATGAATAATATTACACTTATTCAATCACGATTATCCTGATTATACACTATTGCGGAATGCATGCATAATACATAATCTCATCTACATTGATAATCAATTTAGCAGTATTCAAAAACATACACATGTGCACATTGAAGCATCAATCACACATATCAACACAGTATGTACTCGGGGAAAGCATAAATCTAAAAACCCTACAAATATCTGTATATTATATTGATTGAGATCATGTAACAATACATATTACAATACTCCTCACAAGTACTCAGTACTATCTCCACCTGTTACACACAATATAGCATAGATTTGAAACAATCGCTTGCTCAAATCACCTCCACTGCTTGCCTGCCTCCACTGCGCAATATTGTATAGAGAATGATGAGAATGGCTGATCCATTCACGTCTTTCCCTTGTGTAACACTATGCAATCCTCATTGGAAACTCAATCCCACTAATTGTGCAAATCACATGCACAATTATAGTCACAACTGACAACTGTCTTGCCCTTTCACTTACCTCTAAGACTTGTCTCCACTAAACTATCCATGAACTGAGTTAACTGATGTATTCTTCAGTTTCTTTATGAGTTAATAATTAGTGAATTAATTAATAACTAATTCACACCACTTAACATCAGTCTATTTGCCAGTTAGACTAACTACAACTAGTTCAACTGAGTCAAATTGAACACAACTCCATCAACTCCTGATCCAACTCCACAGAACTCAATCACTAAATTCCTCCATGAAATAGCTCAAGTTAACCCATAGGAACCACGTACTTCCTTATGGAAGCTGCATGTGCCACATCTGTAGCTCGAACTGAGGTGCTCCAAGAGAATAAGATAATGTTTATAGTCCAAATATTATTAAGGGCTAATAATATTCGACTGTTCTATATTTAGGTTGACAGTACCTCCACTGTTGTCTAAAAATAGAAGTCCATCTATTTTTACCAACATGAC
The DNA here is from genome assembly GCA_000404065.3 of Pinus taeda. Classification (NCBI taxonomy): domain Eukaryota; kingdom Viridiplantae; phylum Streptophyta; class Pinopsida; order Pinales; family Pinaceae; genus Pinus; species Pinus taeda. The sequence goes on from APFE031435063.1 coordinate 97,651, forward strand.
CAATCATCCATAAAAAGCATCCTGCAACTCATAGACCATGATCCATATGTCTAAAAATAGACTTTGCACCAAAAAATAGCCTGCGGGCCCACTTAGTGAAGGCGAATTCTTTCCACTAAGCTCCATCATCTTGTTGCAATCTCAATAGTTTTCAATGGGTGTCTTGGCCTCATTTCCTCCCTTTGGGATCATGATTTGAGGAAGGGACCCTTATGCAGCCCTAAAAACACAGATTTCTATTTCTTGCATAAGCTTTAGAGTTTACTGTATTTAAGTTGGCATTTGATCGGTTTTGCAAAGTAGGATTTCATTTCCATTTTTTCTATATTCACTCTTGTAGTAGATCCAATCCATGCTTTCATTCCTTTCAACAACTTTCCTCAGGCATCATGTAGGCAGTTCTTCATTATTTTTGTTTTTCTAGCTTATGAGAATGTTTTTTGTTTATATAGCATTTTGGGAGTTATACATGTTTTATGAAGAGAAAGTGCTTCAGGAGGAGACAAATAATTCATAGCCAACAACCACCTTCCACTCCATCCACCATATTCATTCCTTGATTTCATCATTACCTTCACTAGTTTTCATCATTTTTCATAGAAATTCTTCGAAGCACATTGAGCGACTCCAATCATCTTTTATCTTTGTTGTTGACTTCTAAGTGATCCTAGACCTTTCCTCACTTCATTACACCAATATACTACCTTCCCTAAGCCTTCCATCACCTCCAACACCTTCCATTTTTCTCTTGGTTTTATCCTATATGTTTACAGGGATTCCTGTAGGTTTCTAGTATATCCTATAGGTTTTCCTAAAATTTCCTGTTTTGAGGCTGAATTGATGGAAGACCTCTAGGAAGTCACCAAAAGCCTCCCAAGGGTCTCCCACACCATCCAACCATCTCCTAACCCTTCCAGCCATCCTCCAACATCCTTAATTCACCTGCCACATCACCAAAATAAATTAGTTTGCATACTTGATTTTGCATGAACAGATTTATTTCAGTCCCTTTACTTGCACATCAGTGATGTTTTTCTTCTTACTTCCATGCTTAGATAGTGCCATTTGGTTCATTTTAATTTAGCATTATTGCAAACCATATTTTTTTTGGCAGTTAATTAGGAAATGGTGTGATTTAGCATTGAATTTCGATCTTTTCCATTATTGTAATAGAGTAGCTCTCCCTTAGAGCAGATTTCCCTTTCTTCCATCAAGAAACCAAGCTTATTCTAACTCCATAGAATTCGGGCTTGAAAACCCCAGTGGTCTCTCACCAGCTTAACAATGAAAAAAGGCAGAACCATCACTTTTACTTGTGTATACAACACAGACACCTCCAAGTTTGTACGAACCCCAGGTTGACAAAGTAAAGTTGGTAGCCTAGGAGTTGCAGCATTCTTGCTATAATACTAGCACTCATCACTTTTTGGTGGTGTTTTCGGGGAGCTGTCTGAGTAATATGTGAATACTGCTTATTTCTTTTAGTTTCTTGTCTCTAATATTCTGCCATTAGTTTATTTCTGCAAAAGTAATTTAGTTGCTTCCTTTTTCATTCTACATTATCTACTTTCCTTTCCATTTTGCAAGCAAGTTTTCAATTCAGCAAGTAGTTTTCACTCACTCAGTAGTTTTCATTTAATAGGCAATTTCAATTATTCAAAGTACTTTTCAAGTTTGAAAAAAACACAAAACCAACCCAAAAAATTTTCCTTTCATGCCTCATAGGAATAGGGATAACTTAGGGAAAGTTTTGCCAAATACCCCCATTACATCAAACAACCAACCTTCCCTCTTCTTCGGTGGATTTGAACTGGAAGAACCCTTACGTGAGAAACCTGAAATATTTGAAGAACCTATAGGGGAAAAAGAAGAATAAGAACCCATTCCTACTGAACCAATTGCTAAAAACAGAAATGATAGAGGGAATAGAGAGAGAGTTGAGGGTGCCTTCCCCATTAGGGAAACCAATGGGGACACTAAGATGAAAAATATAAGCCCCTCTATCCTACCTCATTTCCATGGCTTGACCATAGAAGACCTTCATACTTTCCTATTTGAGTTTGTTGTTATCTGTCAAACCTATAACTATATAGATGATGAGAAGAAGTTAAAACTATTTCCATCTACCCTCAAGGATGCAACATTGTGCTAGTTCATTGGTTTACCTGGGGATAACATCACAAATTGGGCTCAGATGTAGCAAGAATTTAACACTAAGTATCAAGACTACTGCTAGCCAAAGGATATTAAAAAGGAAATTTTTAGGATGACCATAGGCAATGTTGAATCCCTAGAGGATTACGAAGAAAGATTCCAACTTAGTTACAAAAGGGCCAGGTGCACACTTGATCCCGAGTCATTGGAGCTAGTCCTCCTTAGGGGAGTAAGGGAGGATCTTTTGGATACCTTACACTTGTTAGTATGAGGAAATATATACCAATTACCATATGATGATATCAAGACTGTCTTTAGGAACCATTCTAGTGCAGCTAGGAAAATGGGTAGGGGTAGTCAACCTATGGCAGTACATCCTCTTCCAACTCATCCATCAACGGTGAAATTGGAAACATGCTGGAAGCTTTCAAAAGTGAGATGATGAAAACCCTTTCCATGTAAATAGACACTATGCACATTTAGAGAAACCAGGAGGAAGTAGAGAGAGCCTTGGCCATTTTTTGTCCTAGATGCACCAGGAGACATCCTAGGAATGGATGTCCATTCAATTCTATTGAAATTTTCTCAATCTGTGACGGAAACCACTCCACAGACAAGTGCCCTTCTTTTCCTAGACTCAAAGTTGTATATTAAGGAGCTGAAGGGGTCACTGAGCAGCTCTGCTACATAAACCAAAGGAGACCTCATGGGCCTAGATCATATCAACACGACATGCAAGGGTCATCCCATACATATTACAACATCAACCAAACCACATCCATACCTTCTTGGGGACCCCCTACTCATCCTTCCTTGTCTACACCCCTTCCTTGGTCCTTTACATCTCAGTATCACTACTAGCCAGCCAGCCAGTCATTTCAGCCATATGCTCCACCACAACCTCAATGGAATACACTACCCCAGGGGTGAAGGACCTAATACAACAATGCTCCAGCTTTATTTCCTCCACCACCTACCCAACCATAGCTGTTACACTCTGCTCCACCCAAGCAACCCCAGATCCTTGCCCAACCAAATCTGAACCAGAACAATAGACAGGCTCAGCAAGTATACAATGGAGAGACATCATATCCAACTTATATTGTGGAAATCTAAGAGATTAACTGGAGATCTGGGAGAGTTCTCCCGAATAACCAACCTCCACCTCCACATAGGGAGGTTGAGGAAGAAATAGAGGAAAGCATTCTTAAAGTGAATCCACCCTTTCCTTAGAGATTAACCCAACCATCCAACCTAACCTAGAAGAGACTGAACTTCGGGGAGAATTGAAAAATCTGTGTAAAGATTCCACTTCTCCAAGCAATAAAAGATGTTCCTAATTACAATAAGTTTTTTAAGGAGAAGTGCTTCAAGAATCCAGGGAGGCAAAGAAAATATGCCCCTACCATTAATGTCATTGGACAACTATCTGACTTAATGCTGGGGCAGGTAATCTGTCCAAAATATTTGGACCCTGGAAGCCCTGTAGTAGATGTGCACACCAATGGAACCATTGTCCCACACACTTCGATCAATCTTGGGTCTACCATTAATGTTATTACCAAGGACACCAAGGTTCATTGAGGAAGACCACAACAGTTCTGCAACTTGCAGACCACTCCACAATGACCCCTGAGGGGATTATGGAGGATGTGATGGTATCCATTGAATCTTAGGAGTACCGTGTAGATTTCCTAGTTCTCCAACCTAAGGCTAATCTTACTGGTTACCCTCTCATCCTTGGAAGACCCTAGTTGGCCACTACCAATGCTTACATTAGTTGTAGAGCTAGGAATATGACAATGAAGAATGGGCATATGTCCAAGAATTTATTCCTACACCCTCCTGCTCAGCCATCTCTAGAGCATTATTTATCTTTATGGTTGGACAAGGAGGAAGAAGATGACATTTATTTCCCCAACTTGATACTTTATAAATAACCATGGGAGGAGGATAGAAGGATGAATATGATTTGATTGAACACCTACTCCAAAGTCCAACTCCCAATACATTGCCCTTAGAAGATGTAGTAAAGGAAACTGAGAACAATCATCCAATTTACCTATGCTTAGCCAATTCCAACACCCTCAGTGTCAAAACCATAGAATTTAGCCCTGAGAGTAGCCTGAAAATCAATCTATCTCTTTCTTCTCTCCAAGAAGAGAAGTTATGTAACATTCTAAAGGAAAATCTATATGCCTTCGCCTGGAGTTAAAAAAAAAATGAAGGGAGTACACCCCTTAGTGTGTGCTCACCACATATACATCAAAGAGGGTTGCAAACTAGTCCGACAGCCCTAAAGGAGGATGAATCTAGCTCTTAAGGATATATTCAAAGAGGAACTACAAAAACTGCTAGATGTAGGATTCATTTACCCTATCTCCAATAGTGAGTGGGTCTCTCCTTTGGTGTTAGTTCCAAAGAAAAATGGTAAGTGGAGGATTTGTGTCGATTACAGGGAGTTGAACAAAGCCACAAAGAAGGACCATTTCCCTCTACCCTTCATTGACCAAGTGCTAGATGGCCTGGTAGGGCAAAAGTTTTTCTCTTTTCTAGATGGATTAGGCAGGTACAACAAAATCCAAATCAGCCCGAAGACTAGGATAAAACCACCTTCACTTGGCCTTGGGGTAATTTTCCTATAGGGTCCTTCCTTTTCACCCCTACAATGCTCCTTCCACTTTCCAGAGAGCAGTCCTGAATATTTTTTCCTAGTTAGTCCATGATGTGGTAGAAATTTATATGGATGATTGTACACCTTATGGATGTGATTTTCAAGAGGCTCTATCCAACCTAGGCAAAGTACTACACAAATGCATTGAAATGAACCTGTCTCTCGGTCCTAAGAAATCTGAATTCTTGATGATTGCAGGGACCATGCTAGGTCATTCAATATCTCATCAAGGACTGGAGGCGAACCCAAACAAAATAGCTATCATCCAAAGGGTCCCACCTCCTCAAAAGCAGAGAGATGTTAGAAGTTTCCTAGGGTTAGCTGGATACTACTGAAGGTTCATAAAAGACTTCAGCAAGTTGGTTTCTCCTTTATTTGGCTTGTTGGCCAAGGACTCTGAGTTTATATGGTCAAAAAGTTGTCAAGAGGCCTTATACATCCTAAAGAACATGTTAACCACTGCACTGATTCTTCGAGGCCCAAATTGGGCCCTTCCTTTTCATATTCATGTTGATGCCTCACACAAAGTCATAGGAGTAGCCCTAGGTTAGATAGATGAAAAAATTCCTTATGCTATCTACTTTATCAGTAAGAATTTGTCAAAGGCTGAACTAAATTACATAGTGACCAAAAAGGAACTCTTCGATGTTGTGCATTCATTGAACAAATTTAGGAATTATATTATAGGATATTAAACATTTCTACATACTGACCATGCTGCAATCAAATATTTAATGAATAAACCATATGTGAATGCTCGGATTATAATATGGTTAATTTTATTACAGTAGTTTGTTCTAACTATTGTTGATAAGCCTAGTAACGAAAATGTTGTTGTAGACTTTTTATCCAGATTAAATTTTTCTATAGGTGAAGAAGGAATGGTTGATGACCAGTTACTAGATGAGCACTTATTCGCTATTTCAGTTCTCTCTCCATGGTTTGTTGATATTGCAAAAAATTTGGTATCTACATAGCTCTCACCGAACTTGTCCTCCAAAGAGAAAAGCAAGATAGTATGGAAGGGCACCCCATTCACTTGGATTGGGGGAAATCTCTTCAAACATGGCCCAAATAAAATCTTGAGAAGGTGTGTTAGGGAGGATGAAGTCTTTGACATCCTTCTGATTTGTCATGATGGGCCTTGTGGAGGTCACTTTGCAGCAAAGAGGACAGCATTCAAAGTGTTACAAGCAGGCTATTATTGGTCCACTCTTCATCAATATGTGAAAATATATACTAGTCGATGTGATCAGTGCCAAAGGATGTGAAGGCCTACTCCAAGTGATGAAATTCCTCTGCAGCCTCAAGTGACCTTCAAGCCATTTGGAGAGTGGGGCATGGACTTCATAGTACCTATTGACCCTCCTTCAGGACAAAACCAGTACATCATTATGTGCGTTGACTATTTGACTAAGTGGGCTGAAACAAAGGCAATGAAGGTAGCAATAGAAGAGAAGGTAGCTGAGTTCCTAAGGGACAATGTATTTTAAAAATTTGGGTACCTTAGAGAGCTAGTCACAGACCAAGGCAACTAGTTTTCCTTCAACATGATTGAAGATTTTCTTAGCCAGTACAAGATCAAGCATAGAACCTCCACTCCCTATCATCCACAAGCTAATGGACAAGTAGAGGTGACCAATAGAGCACTTGAGGGCATCTTGACCAAAGTGGTAAGTAACAGCAGGAAGAATTGGGCAGAGAGACTGGTTGAGGCCACCTGGGCCAATAATACCACCTGGAAGACCACCACTGGATTCACACCCTATGAGCCGGTCTATGGGAAGAAGGCCCTTCTATCAATTGAATTTGAGTATAACACATTAAGGATGGTAGCCCAACTAGATCTAGATCTCAGTACAGCAAAAAAAGAGAGATTTCTCCAATTGAATGGTTTGGATGAGTTTAAAATGTAAGCCCTCCTACATACAAAGGTAATTCAACTTCAGAGGAAGATATGGCATGACAAGAACATCAAGGAAAAGAAATTTCGAGAAGGTGATTGGGCTTTGTTATATGATTCTAGGTATAAAGACTTCAAGGGAAAGTTAAGGACAATATGGCTAGGACCTTATGTTGTATAAAGATGCAATGATAATGGTTCAGTACAGATTAGAACCATAGATGAAGAGGCCATTCCTTTACTTGTTAATGGACACCGAATGAAAATTTACAAGAGACCATTGTCAAAAAAAGAGTTCATTGATGATATCACTAATATAGTGATGGTATTGGAGCAAGTTTCATCTCCTACCTCATCAAATCACTGAGAGAAAAAAAGAAAAGGAATAAGGACTTAGGTGAAAACCTCCATGAGGTACCGAGTCCCACTATAGGGTTGAAAACCTCTTGGGGCAGCCCAATGACGTCAATTAAAAAAAAACATTTGAGAATAAAAAGATCCCCAGGCGAAAACCTCTTTTGAGGTGCCCAGGGAAAATAGCTAGGATGAAAACCTCTCAGAGTCAGCCTAGTTGTTTTCAAAAAGAGAAAAATCATGAAAAATTATATTTTGTAGGCCAACAAGAAGGACGATCAGAGAACACACGAGGATCACCAAGAGACCTATTTTACTCACATTTTATTTTTCCACTCATTTTCATTCATCACTCTCCCATTTATTTCATTTTTTCCACTCCTTTCCTTCAGTTTACAAGGGGACTTTGTTTCCTACAGGATCCCCTGTAAACCTACAACGTCCCCTGAAACCTACAGGATGATCCTATAGGAATCATAGTGACCTATAAATCCTATAAGAAGTAACCCTAAAGAAAAAAATGACCTGCTATGTTAATAAAATAGCATCCCTGCATCATTACTCCATGACCATACCTATGTCCACCTTCAACACCCCTGCATTCACCCATAAAAAAATATCAGTCTCAAAATATTTCACAGTCTTCGAAAAAGAAGGAAATAGAGAGAAATAGGGATCATCACCTAAGTATTCCTCATTCTCCAGTCTCCTAGTCTCCCTCTCCATCCATGTCACCATCCTCAAACTCCTGGTACAAGGTATGGTTAAGAGTTCTAAGGGAGAAGCATCTATAGGAAATCCCGTCGCAGCCTATCCCACATAATATAAATCATAAGAACAACTAACTTCCATCATGATGATCCAAGAGTAGAAGGGACTCCAAAGTAGAAGAAGCACCATCATCTTCAACACCAAGTACCAGCACCATAAAAGAAAATCATCAGAGAACAACCAAAAAAAGTGGAAGAAGAATAGCATGCAACCAATACACACAACAAGCACCTCCGGTCTTCAACCACTATAGCAAGGTATTAAGCACCAAAGGTAAGTATTTTGCTCACTCTCTCATGTTCATAATGTAGTCAAAGGATGTAAAGGTTATGAGTAAGTTGGTTTATAAGCGAAAGGTGGCCAGTTAACTTGGCCAACTTCAATTAGTCAACAAAGACAAAACAATTTGTCCTCTCACACATGGCAGCAATCAACTCAAAAACAAAAAGGAGAAGGAAAAAAGCACTTAAGCGTACAGAAGCATGAAGTGGGAGTTGATTATGAGGAAGTGGGGAATGATGAGGTGGTGGTGGGGACCAACGGTCCAAAACTGGAAACCATACCTCGGTTGCCAGCACACCACGTCACCCAAAATGACTGTAATTGGAAATAATTGTTCTCCACATGCATTCATGCATTAACTTCCTCGAGGCTCACTCTCACAAGTCTCTCTCATACCTGGGAAACCTACAGCAAGGGAGACATCATCATTTTTTGACACAGGAATTCCTACAGGATTGCACAGGAAATCCTATAGGATTGCACACAGGATTCCTGCAGGATACAAAGAGATAGTCTAGAGGATAGGCCAATAGGAGTTTCAGAGGGGAAAACATGAGGGTTGACAAAAAAAACATTATGAATATGTAGGCTATGTAATTACATCCCTCTTTCCAAGTAAATTGAACAAAAAGTCCTCTAGTTTGAGTGAATTTGGCAATTGTGAAAGATAATTGTCCACACACTCATCTTAGTTTTTTACTTCTGCATTTGAAAATTGTATCAACCATCTCATCTCCTCAAAACCTCTCCAAACAAGATGACATGATGGTTTAATAAGGGGGAGCCCACTAACACTATGAGAATCCAACAACACCCTCAGGTACTAGAAATCTTCACAAGGCATAATTGGATGGGGGTTTTCAAAAAATTAAGGGGGTATGATGATGAGGTGGCTCAAGATTGTTCTCTCAACCTCATTCCACTTACGAGATTCCTTGCTGCTATTGGGGTAAGAGGCCTCTCCATAGAACTCACCACTGAACTAATTATTAGAGTTCCCACACTTCCCCTAGGAGTACCATGGAGGAAGGAAGACAAAGGAGATAACCATGTTGCCAAAAGGAAACTCTTTTTAGAAGGTGAGGAATCCATTGAGGACAAAAATGGAGTGAGGAGAGAAAGTCTGCCATATCCCTGGAATGAGGTGAGCCACCAACTTATCAAACACATTTCATGCGAGGGTAGGTATAGTGTGGTCTATGGCTATCATTTTAGGCTTCTTGAAGAATTGAGATTTGAAGTAGAAACACCCCCTCACCATAGGCTCAACATACCATACTTCCTGTTGCAATCACTGATAGACTCAAGCATCAAGGTGTAAGAGGGAAATTCACAATAGTTAGCTTACCATAGTTTAATTAGAATCCTTATAGAAGATTCCCTCCAAAACCTCAGAATTATTATACAATGGTCAGTTTTCAAAGACATGCAGACAGAGGAAGACATCAGATCTCTCACATATGATGTTAGTCCTACTGTCAGTGAAGAGGAAGAGGAAGAGACTAAAGCAGAGGAAGAATAAGTAGAGAAGGAAAAAGAAGAAACAAAAGGAGATGAAGATGAGATGGATAAAGAAGAATATGAAATAGAAGAAAATGAGGAAGATTTAGAAGAAGAGGAGAAAGAGATGGAGGATGATGAAGAAACAAAGGAGGATGTTAAGGAGGAAACTGATAAAGATGATGAGGATCTACAAGAGGAAGAAGAAAGGAAAGACATAGGTGAAGAAAGCAATGGGAAAGAGGGAACATAAGACAAGGAGGAGTCACCTAAGGTGTCTCCAGAACCCATTGAGACAGAGGCAGCAAATGCCCTCACTACTCGTAACACCCCCATCAAGCAAAAAAACAAAAGATAGAGGCAGACCCCCTTATATTTCAAGACAAGGAAAATCACAAGAATAAGGTAGGGGAAACCACAAACACCAACCAAAATTCCCATTGTGAATGAAGATTCACCCAAAGAAAAAGAAGAAAATTCCTTCCTCTAAGTCTCCTATCACCTATGTGAGAAGGCATATGACTAAATCCACCTCCTCCAAGGGAAAATCAATCCTACAGGATACACAGGAGAATCTACAGGAAGCAAAAGCAATCCTACAAGATACTTTGCTGAACCTACAAAAGACACAAAAATTGGAAAAGGAGGTAGGCCAACAACAAGAAACTAAAGAAGAGGACCTAGAGTCAAAACAACCTAACCCTCAACCTAACCTTGACTCCTACTACAGGTTTATTGAGCGAGGTAGGGTCATTCCTCAAAAATTTGTTATTCCACTGTTCTTTGTGCTTAAGAAGGAGAGAGCCAGAACTCATAGATGGATGAAGATCGCCAAACCCAAGGGGGTGGAAGACATTGGGAACATGGAAGAGAAGCTCAAGGAGATGGGAAGAGAGCTAAGTAGCTTGAGAGACAGACAAACCATAATGAAAAATCAGCTAGAAATAGAAAATGCATGGTTGAGAGGAGAAGTGCAAGAAAGAGAGAATCAATTGGCATGTATGGCTAGTCTCTCTTTAGAATAAATCCAGTGTAGGATTCCAACTAAATCCTATGCCCTATACCTCAAGGAATAGTTGCTGCAATTCCAGATCAAGTCCCTAGCATAGAGAGGCACCATGCCATTTTGAGGACTATAGGAAATTCAATGATCTTTGTGATCAGAGAATACTAGAAGATAGGGCCAAGATGTCTGAGTTTTATTTGCACAACATGGCCTTAACATACATGAATATATGGGACCCTAATACCAAGCTAGGAGATTTATAGTTGATGGCTTTGCCATCAGGGATGAACCATGAGGAGTCAAGGGCTGCAGAGATGAAGAAGATATCGACAAGAGAGCAAACTGAACCTCTTATGATCAACGTTGAATAGTTAGATCCCATGGCCCTCTTCAATACCCATGATTTGATTGCAAATGATCCTCAGCTTGCACCTAGGTATCTTGCTGCCCAAGAGCAATAAAATTCACATTTTGAGGACATGTTTAGGCTGTTAGGGGATGATAACATGCATGCTTTCCTGAGGAGATGGAACACATTGCCATACAGCTTAAAGATAAGAGAGTACCACTCTCCTCAAATATTGAGAGAAGCACTAAATAAGACATCCATGTAGAAGAAATCTATGCAAAAGCTAAAATTTGATTGGATTGGCCTGAAACTCAGTCCACCACTACTCTTAGGAATGCTAGAAGGAAGGAACAAAGAAGAAGAAAAGAGGTAGTGGGAGGAGGTATAAAGGAAATAAGGCTTCTATGAACAAGAAGGGGAAACCACAACAGAGGCACAGGATGTTAGGGAGGCCACTAGAGCTATGAAGGATATGGATATTGATTGAGTTTCTCAGAGGATGAGAAACACTTACAATAGGAGGTGATGATGAGCCTCATCATTAGGTAATTATATGGGCCTTAATTCACCTCCTAGGTTAGTAAAATCAACATTTCTCACAACTTATTACATGTTTTTTATTATATTTTTTATGAGATCAATTAGAGTTTGATATTATGCCTAGTGGACTAATATGCATTGAATGTGGGATTGAAGGATAAAATCAAGGAATTTTGGAAAATAAGGTTAAAAATAGAATGGGACAAGGGAGAGGGATTGTAGGAGGTAAATCCTTCTCATTTATTCCCCCCCTTTCAAATATTCCTCCATCCGTCACACCAGCTCAGAGTGGACACAATCAAGCCATGACGATTAGAAGGTAGTCGAGCAAGTGAGAGACAAATAGCTAGTTTATCTCAAGTTTGGAAGTTGAGCCTCCCTAATTTTAATTAGTTCATTGGGGACTTTAGTTGCATAAGTAAAAGGGCCTAGAACCTCATTAGGATTGAAATTTTTTTGAAGAAATCTAAGCTATTTTTGAGCTCTAGACTTGTGAAAGTTTTATTGATGTAATTTCTTGTTTTGGTAATAAGAATGAGTTTTGTTTTGAGCTAGCACTAAGTTAACTCAGAGGGTTGAATCTCTTAGGTTTGGGCCCAACCCTAGTAGCTAAGAATCCTCTTTCTTGTATCTGTATGTTTAGATTAGTCTCATAGCTTCATTGTTAATTTTCTTTTAGATGTGTTTTCATTGGAAGTAGTGTAGATTGGATGGGTTGTTTATTAGTTTGTTTCCATTTGTTCCTTACTTCAGTAGTAGGTTAGAAGGGATACAAGGCATACCACAAGGTTTTCAGTGGGTTTCTTGGCCTCATTTCCTCCCTCTGGGATCATGATTTGAGGAAGGGACCCTTATATAGCCCCAAAAAGGCAGATTTTTATTTCTTGCATAACCTTTAGAGTTTACTGTATTTAAGTTGGAATTTGATAATTTTTGCAAAGAAGGATTTCATTTCCATTTCTTCTATCTTCATTCTTGCAGTAGATCTCATCCATGCTTTCATTCCTTTCAACAACTTTCCTCATACATCATGTAGGGAGTTAGTTCATTAATTCTGCTTTTCTAGCTTATGAGAATGCTTCTTGTTTACATAGCTTTTTGGGAATTATACATGTTTTATGCAAGGAAGGTGCTTCATGAGGAGACAAATACTTCATAGCCAGCAACCACCTTCCACTCCATCCACTGTAGTCATTCCTTCTTTTCACCATTACCTTCACTAGTTTTCATCATTTTTCATAAAAATTCTTCCAAGCACTTTGAGCAAATCCAACCATATTATATCCTTGTTGACTTCTAAGTAATCCTAGACCTTTCCTCACTTCATTCCACCCTTCTACCACCTTCCCTGCTCCTTCCATCACCTCCAACACCTTCCATTTTTCTATCGTCTCTATCCTATAGGTTTACAGGGAATCCTGTAGGTTTCTATTACATCTTGTATGTTTTTCTCAAATGGCCTGTTTTGAGGCCGAATTGAGGGAAAACATCTAATAAGTCACCAAAAGCCTCCGAAGGGTCTCCCACACTATCCAACCATCTCCTAACCCTTCCATCCATCCTCCAACATCCTTAATTCACCTACCACATCACCAAAAGAAATTAGTTTGCATACTTTACTTTGCATGAAAAGGAAAAAAGACAAAAACATATCTATTTCAGTCCCTTTACTTGCACATCAGTGATGTTTGATGCTTCTTACTTCCATGATTATATAGAGGCATTTGGTTCATGTTAATTTACCATTATTGCAAAGCATAATATTTTTAGGAGTTAATTAGGAAATGGTGTGATTTAGAATTGAATTTCAATATTTTCCATTATTGCAGTAGAGTAACTCTTCCATAGAGTAGATTTCCCTTTCTTCCATCAAGAAACCAAGCTTCTTCTGACTCCATAAAAGTGTGGCTTGAAAACCCCAGTGGTCTCTCGCCAGCTGAACTGTGACAAAAGGAAGAACCATCACTTTTTCTTTTGTATACATCACTGACACCTCCAAGTCTGTACGAACCCCGAGTTAACAAAGTAAATTTGGTATCACACAAGTTGTAGCATTCCTGCTGCAACATTGGCGCTTATCAACTGCAATAAGAAAAATTACGGAAATCCAATGCTAAAAACACACCATTCTCTAACTAACTGCTAAGAAACTATGCTTTACAAAAATGCCAAGCTAACATGTATGAAATGCTATTGTCTAAAGCATGGAAGTTCAAGACATCAAACATCACTACTCTACATGTAAAGGACTGAAATAAATTTGTTTTGTTCTTTTTATTCTTTTTTATGGAAAATAAAGTGTAAACCCTAATCTCTTTTGGTGATGTGGAAGGTGGCTTAGTGATGCTGGTGGATGGTTTGGAGGTTTAGGAGATGGTTGGGAGGTTCGGGAGACCCTTGGGTGACTTTGTGTGGCTTCCTAGAGGTTTTCCTTCAATTCAGCCTCAAAACAGACCACTACACGAAAACCTATAGGTTGTACTAGAAACCTACAGGATTACCTGTATTTCTACAAGATACAACCGAGAGAAAAGCGATGGTTGCTGGAGGTGATGGAAGGCTTAGGGAAGGTGGTGGATGGGTAGAATGGAGTGATAAAATTTCTAGGATCACTTAAAACTCAAAACCAAGGTTAGGAGATGGTTGGATTCACTCAACATGCTTGGAGGAATTTCTGTGTAAAATGATGATAAATTGGTGAAGGTCTTAGTGAAAGAAAGGAATGATTATGGATGGATGAAGTTGGAAGGTGGCTTCCTGCTATGAGATATATTTATATTTCTGAAGCACTTTCTTTGCATCAAACATTTATATTTGCCAAAAATTCATGTAAACAAGAAGAATTCTAACAAGCTAGAAAAGAAGAATTTAATGAACTAGTATTCTACTTTATGCATGAACAAAATTCCTAAATAAAATGGAATCATGGACGTGGTCTACTATAAGCTTGAAGATGGAAGAGATGGTGATTAAATCCTACACTTGCAAAACTGATCAAATGCTAGTTCAAGTATAGTAAACTCTAAATCTTATGAGAAAATGGAAATCTATCTTTTTGGAACTACATATGGGTCTTTTCCTCAAATCATGATCCCCAAGGGAAGAGATGAGGCCAAGACACCTACTGACAGCTTTGTAGTGCTCCTTTTATCCCTTCTAACCTGCTATTGAAGTAAAGCACAAATGGAAGTAGACTAATAAGGAACTAATCAAATCCACATTACCTGCAATGAAGTACTTCTAAAGACAATTTAACCATGAATCTATGAAACTAAACCAAGCATATAGATACAGGAAGAGGAGAATTTGCTGCTGGGGTTGGGACCTAACCTAAGAAATTCAGCCCTCTAAGTTAACTCAGTGTTGGATCAAGAAAAAACTCATTTTCATTATCAAAACATAAAATTGCATTAATGTCTTTCACAAGTCTGGAGCTTGAAAACAACTAGTGTTTTTACAACCAAAATTTTAATCCTAATGAGGCTTTAGGCCTCTCTACTTACACAACTGAAGTCCCCAATGATTTCCTTAATATAGAAAGGCTCGGCTCCCAAACTGGATCTGAACTAACTCTTTGTCTATCACTTGTTTAGCTGCCTTTTGATCTACATGACTTGGCTGATTACACTCTGAGCTGCTGTGATTAATGGAGAAATATTTGAATGGGGTAGGAGTAAATATGGAGGATTTACCTCCTACAATATCTCTCCCTTGTTCCATTTGAGTTGCAAACCTTAGTCATGCCAAAATTCCTTGATTTTCTCTTCCAAACCTGTATTCAATTAATATTAGTCCACTAGGCATAATATCTCATCTTAACTCATCTCATTAAACAAAATATAATCAAAACATGTAATAAATTGTGAGAAGA
Organism: Pinus taeda; assembly: GCA_000404065.3. Lineage (NCBI taxonomy): Eukaryota > Viridiplantae > Streptophyta > Pinopsida > Pinales > Pinaceae > Pinus > Pinus taeda. The sequence goes on from APFE031435063.1 coordinate 113,055, forward strand.
GTTGATTTGGCTAGTTGGGAGATGAGTTAAGGCCCATATAATTACCCAATTATGAGGGTCATCATCACCCCCATACTGAAAGTGTTGCTCATCCTCTGAGAAAATCAGTCAATATCCATGTCTTTCATAGCTCTAGTGGCCTCCCTGACATCCCATGCTTATGTTGTGGTTTCCTCTTCTTGTGCGTAGAATCCTACCTTCTTTTCTACCTCCTCCCAGTGATTTCTTTCTTATTATTCCTTCCTTCCTTATAAAATCCCTAAGAGAAGTGGTGGACTGAGTCTCAAGACAATCCAATTAACTTTGAACCTTTGGATGGATTGCTTGTACATGGGTTTCCTGTTTAGTGCTTCTCTCATCCTTTGAGGAGAGTGGTACTCTCTGATCTTGAAAATGTATGGAAAAGTATTCCATCTCCTTAGGAAAGCTTGCATGCTATCATCCCCTAACAATATGAACATGTCCTCGAAATGTGTAATTACTTGCTGTTGGGTAGAAAGATACTTGGGTGCAAGTAGAGGATCATTTGTAATTAAATTATGTGTGCTAATGATAGCCATTAGATTGGACTTCTCAGCTTTGATCATAAGAGGCTCTGTTTGTTCCCTTACCAATATCTTCTTCATTTCTACAACTCTTGCTTCCTCATGGTTCATCCATGATGCCAAAGTCATCAACTATAAATCCCCTAGCTTTACATTAGGGTCCCATACATTCATCTCTGTTAAAGCCATGTTATGTAAGTAGAACTTAGAAATCTTGGCCCTATCTTCCAATGTTCTTTGCTTACAAAGATCAATGAACTATCTATAGTCCTGGAATGGCATATTTACTCTCTGTGCTAGGGTCTTGATTTGGAACTACAACCATTGCTCCTTAAGGTAGAGTGCATAGGACTTAGATGGAATCCTGCACTGGATTGCTTCCAAAGATAGAGTGGCCATGGATTCCAATTGATTCTCTCTTTCTTGCAGTTATCTTTTCAACCTTGCATTTTCTGCCTCCAACTAAGTCTTCATGATGGCCTCTCTGTCCCTCAAGCTACTTAGTTCCCTTCCCATCTCTTTGAGCTTCTCCTCCATGTGACCAGTGTCCTCCATTCCCTTGGAGTTGACAATTTGTATCCATCTATGAGTTTTGGCTCTTTCTTTCTTAAGCTCAAAGAATAACGGAAAGGAAATTTTTTTTGGAATGACCCTACCCCCCTTAATAAATCTATAGTAGGAGTCAAGTTTAGGTTGAGGACTAGGTTCGCTTAGCTCTAGGTCTTCTCTCTTTATTTCTGGCTGCTTACTTCCTTCCTCATCCAATTTTTTAGTTTCATGTAGGTTTAACAGAGTTTCCTATAGGACTGCCTCTACTTCCTGTAGGTCCTGTTGTGTATCCTGTAGGATGTCTATCCCTTTGGATGAGGTAGATCTGGTTACATGCCTTCTCACATAGGTTATAGGAGAATTATGGGAGGTTTGTGTTGAGGATCCTTCTTCTTGAGTTTTTACAAGATGATCCATCTTCTCCTGATGTTTAGGTGAGTACTCAATAACAATGGGAACCTTGGTTGGAGTTTGGGGTTTTCCTGCCTTATGCTTGTACTTTTCCTTGTTTTGAAGTATAAGGGTGTTTGCATTTGTATTTTTCCTTTTTGCTTAATAGGGGTGCTAAGGGTAGTGAGGGTAGTTGATGCCTCTCTCTCAATTGGTTCTGGAGACACCTTAGGTGACTCCTCCTTGTATTTTGCTTCCTGTTTTCCATTGCCCTGTTTACATATGCCTTTCCCCTCTTCTTTTCCCTTTAGATCCTCATCTTGATTATTAGTGTCCTCCTTGACATGTTCCTCTGTTTCTTCATCACCTTCTTTCTCTTTCTCTTCCTCTTCATCCTCATCTATCTCCTCTTCATCCTTCTCTGCTTCTTCTCCATATGTTTCGGTCTCTTCTTCATCCTTTTCACTGACAATAGGGCTAATGTCATATGTGAGGGCTTTGATATCCTCATCTATCTGCATGTCTCTAAAAATTTCCCATTGGATAGGAATTTTGAGGTTTTGGAGGCCATCTTATATGATGATTCTAATTAACCCATGTTGGGATAACTTTTGGTAGTTTCCTTCCTGCACCTTTATGCTTGTATCTATTAGTGGTTGCAAAAGGAAGTATGGTATGTTGAGCTTGTGGTGAGGAGGTGTTTCTGCTCCAAACCTCAATTCTTCAAGGAGCCTAAAGCGATAACCATAAAACACACTATACCTACCTTCACATGATATGTATTTTATAAGGTGGTAGCTTACCTCATTCCAGGGGTATGGTAGGCTTTCTCTCCTTACTCCATTCTCGTCCTCAATGGGCTCCTCTCCCTCTAAAAAGAATTTCTTCTTCGCAATCTAGCTATCTCCCTTGTCCTCCCTTATCCAAGGCACTCTTAGGGGAAGTGTGGTAATTATGCTTAGGAGTTCAGGGGTGAGCTCTATGGAGAGGCCTCTCACCATAAGAGTGGCATGGATTTTGGTTAGTAGAATGAGGGAGAGAACAAAATGTCATGCCAATTCATCATCATACCCCCTCAATTTATCAAATTACCCCATCCAATTATGCCTCATGAAGATTTCTAACATAGGAGAGTGTTGGTGAGTCCTCACAGTGTTAATGGGCTCCCTTCTATTAAACCCGCTGTCATTTTTCTAGTGAATTTTGAGAAGCAGAGATGGTTGATACAAATTTTAATATAGGAGGAAATGGGATTGAAATACTTGAGGAGACAATTCCCTTACAAAACTATCAAATTCACAAACTAGGAGATTTTTCTATTCTATTCACTTATAAAAATGGAAGGAAATGCGTAGCCTACCTCCTCATGGTGTTTGTTGTAGCCAACCCTTTGTTTCCTTCTTTGAAACTGCTTTCTACAAATCCTATAAACTGCCTGACTGTATCCTGTAGGATTCCTATGTGATCCTGTAGGATTCCCTGTGCGATCCTGTAGGAATTCCTGTGCATGAGAAAGGTGGATTTTTTCTCTTTTGTAGGTTGCTTGGGTACGAGAGTGATTTTTCTAGAGTGATCCTTGAGGAGATGAATGCATGAGTGCATGGGGATTAATTTTTATTTCCTCTTATGGTCAAGTTGAGTGAGGTGGTGTGCTAGAATTCGAGGTATGATTTTTCTATTTTTGGACCAGTGGCCCCTACTACCACCTCATCATTCCCCTCTCCTCATAAACAACTGCTACTTCGGGCGTTCGTAGTCTCGACTACTTCTGATCTCATTCTCGTTTACTTTGACTTGACTGCTGCCACGTGTGTGGGGACTAATTGATTTTTCCTTGCTGACTGAATGAAGGTGGCCAAGTTAACTAGCCACCTTTTGCTTATAAACCAACTTACTCACAACATTTACATATTTTTTACTACATTATGAAAATGAGAGAGTGAAGCAAGATACTTACCTGTGGTGATAATACCGTACTACAGTTCGTTGAGGACATGAGATGCTTGTTGTGTGTTGGCTACATGTTATTTTTCCTTTCTTTCTTATTACCCTCTAATTCCCTTGATGTTTAGGTACCTGATGTTGAATATGATGGTGCTGTTGTTGCTCTGGAGCTTCTTTTTCCCTTGGATTTTCATGCTCGAATCTTGTTGCTACTCATGACTTTTATTCTGTGGGATAGGCTGCTACAAGATTTCCTACACGATGTCCTATAGCTTCTTTTCCCTCAGAATTTTTAATCATTTCCACTACTGGGACATTGAGGATGATGAAATGGATAGAGAGAAGGTCTAGGAGTGTGAATAATGAGAAGTACACTCAGGTGATGCCCCCTTCTACTCCTTGTTTCATTTTCATCTTTTTTTTTTCTTTTGAAGAATGTGAAAAAAAAAATGAAACTTATTTTTTATGATGAGTGAACGCGTGATCATGGTGGAGATATGTATGGTAATGAAGTTGTGATGTAGGGTTTTTTATTTTTTTGACATGAGTAGGTCATTTCCTTTCCCTAGGGTTACTCATTTTTTTATTTTTATTTTTACATAATTGGGTTGCCCCAAGAGGTTTTCATCCTAATAGTGGGACTCCGACGCCTCATGGAGGTTTTCACCTGAGTCCTTATTTTTATATTTTTCTTTTCTTAGTGACTTAATGAGGTAGGAGCTGAAACTTGCTCCACCACCATCACTATTTTATTGATTCCATCAATGAAATCTTGTTTTGACAATGGCCTCTTGTAAACTTTTACTTTATGCCCATTAACAAGTAAAGGAATGACCTCTACATCTATGGTTCTAATCTTAACTGAATCATTATCATGACATCTCTCTATAACATAAGGCCCTACCCATCTTGTCCTTAACTTGCCCTTAAAGTCTTTATATCTGGAATCATGTAACACCCCTCCCTTGTGTACTACCTTATCGTAATCCTAAGGTAAGTTAAAGATAGGTGTGATATCCTCCCTCGTGTGTTAAATGTTTGTAAACCTAGGCTAAGGGAAGCTAGGTTTTCTACCCTCCTTTGTGGGTTAAAGTATTCTACACCTAAGATGAGGAAATCTTCGTGACATGTAATATGAAAAGAAAATGTAGTATTAAATAAATTAATAAAATAAATCACTTGGAGGGTGGAGCACAAAGAGAGAAGAGATGATTCACAAATCCCATGAGGAATGGGATAGAGATGAATATTTCATGATAAGCTTCTACATGAGATTCTAGATAAGCTTGGATGGATTGGATATCCATCAAATGGATGGGAGATAAAGATCCATCGAATATAAAAACTTTGTAGGAGATAAAGGCAAGCTTTTATGTGGAAAATCATCGTGGATAGTAAGATGAGATTTTCCAGATAATACCTAGGAAAATGGAAAAATCCATAAAGCGAGACATTGCTAATGGTAACTAAGTCATGAAAGAGGGTATTAAATACCCAGTGCATAGGTCAATTGAGGATAGTTGATCATTGGTAAGATCTTCGGCTCAGGGGGAATCAGATGTGATTCATGGCTGGGTACTGGTGCTCCTCCCTCTAAGTGAGATTTAGTTGGTTTCATTTATATGGAATGGTTTTGTGTTGATTCTTAATCTCTCTATGTTATTCATTTAGTTGTCTTTATGAGAATAGTTCTTAGATTTCTTCTTCATGAGAATGTTTGATGAATAATGTATGCTTATGACAATCTGATGTGATTCACTTGCATGGTATGTGTTTCCTTACCTATTATGAGATAAAATAATTTAGAAAACATATAAGAATGGTTAAAGTTATCTATGCTATGGGAAGGATGGTTTTCTTATGAATGTTGTATTCTAGTGTAAATATAGTTGTTACATTAACATCAAGTGGTAACTCTAGCACATAGTGGTGGATGCATGCAGATCAGATGGTATAATGCCTTTAATGGAATAGTTTGTGATGGTCAAAAGATTTATGGTATGAATACTCAGTAAAGTTGATCTTCATTACTTCTGTTATTTAAGAATAATCCTTATGATGAAAATGATGGATTCTTATCATGCATATGTTCTTATTGCATTATGATGTAGTAGTAGAACCTATTAAGTGGATAAAAACGTAAGTGGTTGATTGAATTATAAACTCGAACAACTGCATCTAAATGCCCTTATGCTGGTATCAGTTACAGAAGGTGTAGGTATTCTTGCATGTGCATAATAGGAAAGAAAATAGTAGCTTTGATTATGCCTGAAGTAAGATGCATACCCATGCTATCAAAAATAGATGTAGGGAAATGTTCTATCAATGTTGCGTGGAATATTGCATGAAGACATTAAAGTAGCTATAAGGGTTGCATGTCAGGAGCATATCATATTACACCTAGGGTATAAGATTCTCTACTTTGATATTACATTGTGGTTATGATTCTTGGTTCATTGGAATTGTGATGACTTTGAAATCTTAATTGTAATCAACACAAAAATTTCAAATTTATGGGGCCTAGAGGTTATTTTCTGGGTAGGCAAAAGAGGTACATTACAAATGGTATCAGAGCATAGGTTCAAATACGGATACCTATGGACTCATCTACCTCTGTAGGGCTTCGATTATAAAATTCCTATAAGAAAAATGACTAAAAAAATTTAAAAGCATGAAGCCTGAAATGTAGAACATGATTTCTTGGAAAGGAATTCAATTATTAACATGGTAATTGAAGGGCCAATAATATAAATTTATTATATATGTAACATGTTATTATTTAGATGAGAGTTCTTATGTATATGGTCTTTATAAAATAAGGGCTTTTTCGATGTTAGTACAGAAAGGTAGAGTATATGCAAACAAAAGTCATGGTTAAAACACCAAGAAATATAAGAGGATATTCACATCTATTAACTACACGAGTATGTATAGTAAAAATGGAAAATCAATAAAATGAAAATGACTTAGTGGAAGCTCTTATTGGTCAAAAAAACTTATTATTTGATCAAATCGACCAATTTTATCTCAAATGGATGTCCAGTCAAATATACATGGATTTTTAAAATTGAAGGGGAATTCATATCTTGACTAATCCTCTCCATTGAACATGCAAACTGTAAATTTCCCTGATGAGGGACAGATTGAGTACTTCACCCAGACGCTAGGTAGCACCCTTCCTCTTGCATACTATATTTTTTATTTCTGGTAAGTTGGTAACAAGCCATTCTAGAAGATGGTGATGGTTGTGTTACCTATCAAAAAATACAAAAGCTGAGTATATAGTAGGAACACTCGTTTTCTTAGGGAGATCATCCAGAATGCATTAACCATTGTCGATCTATAATTAACTAGCTAAGAAAAGAAGGGAATGATGATGGGTGATTAGTTGAGGAGGCCATTCAGCATAGACTGAGGCATGGTCACAGACTCTATCAAGGAGCTCCACAAGACACATAAGCATACAATAGTGAACCTTTAACCAATTCTGGTATTTCCATTCGTGGAAACCTTGCCCCAATCACTTAGATCGGAGGCTCGACTGTCCAAACCAGACCATGAAGGAAGGAATGTGATTTCTATCTAGATAGGAAGAATACGGTTTGAAGAATCTCCTTGATGGAAGAGGAGGAGAGGTAAATGAATTCGCAAGGAAAGTTGCGATCGAAATTGTAAATCAAGAAAGTGATAAGGCTCTGCGCATGAAGTGTTGAATTTGGTGTTACAGAAATTTCATGGAGTTAGATAAATTCTATCACATATATGTGGGATTCCTCCAATCGAGCTCATTTTTTATAGCTTGATGCTAGACGCGTTGGCCATTTGCCTCGATGAATTGCTTTATACCCCATGCACTATTAAAACATGGTATTTAGGATTGCATGTGTGCCGATGAGGTTGGTTGTAGACAATATTTTATGGATGATGTTTAAGAAACAAAGCCAAAATCTTGACTATGGTTGTTTCTTCTTTTTGTAAACGCTTCTTTCCGGGTGCCTTACCACAGTTTGGAGGTATCTGAGTTGGCCAAAAATCCAACGATAATGTTTCCCGAGGGGATAAAACATGGTTCTATCGATTTAAAGAATATGGTTAATTATTGCTCCTCCCTTGTGATGGGCGCATGATGTGTTGGTTCGTATTGCTTTCATTCCGCTCATGCTACAAGAAAGCATTATTTTCCTTTATGGGTATGATTAGAGTTTCTTCCAATAGAATACATGTCGGCTTGGGGGTGGTTCTATACCCATGATTTATGGGTAAAAAAAAAATGCATGGTCCAATGGGACTTGCTTATATGTAACCATAGTTATGACACTGGAGTTCAAAAGCCAAAAATCCTTCTTCAGATGGAATCACCACCTTTCCGTTTGCCATTCATTCCATTATGTGTATGGGTTCAAGATATATTCAACCTTATCCCCGGCTTGGGAAATAGGCCTCATCCAATGATTGGGAGAGGTACAGAATTCCTTAAGCTGAATTTCTAATTATAGATGTAAAAAAAAGTATCCATGATCACACTAGTAAAAGCAGCCATACATACTAGAAGTCACGGAAAAAGGGCCATAACACTATGGGTGCTTGCTTTGTCACCAATTTGGGGTAGGTGAGGTAGGAAAAACTAGGACTCAATTTCTTTCTTATTATTTACGATGGGATAAAGATGTTGGATAACGATTATCCTCCCCATCAGTTAAATCAGTTTACCTATCTTATCCCTATAAAAACATTGATGAGGTTTGGATAGTGTTAACACCCAGGTTGTTCACTATGACTCCCAAGGGAATACGACCAGGGTAACCACTAACAATTCTTTGGACTACAGCTTCTAGCCCAGCTATAATCAGAGAGGGCTCTCTCTATAAGGTTTGTCTATGTTCTGCGGTGATATTAGGCTAGTTATGAAGTAAAGGTTTTTGGTTTATGTTTGGTTGGAAGGATGTTTTTCTGTACTTAAAGTGGAGATCTGCAGATAAATTTAGTCCATTGGGCAATGGAGTCTGTGGCTACTGATTTCTTGAAATCTTGAGTTTGAACAGCTGGAATTACAGGGCCATTTAGATACTTCATGAAGCAAATTTGAAATTGTGATGATGGAGTGTAAACAACTAGTGAAAAGCAATTAAGAATTTTCCACTAAGCTGGGGTGTGAGAAAGGGATGTATTCCTCAGGAGCAAACTTGAATTCCTGAAACAATAAATCACTGTGAAGATATAGTGTGAAAGGTAGCAATTAGAATACGCTTTCATTACTATAACTGAAGAAAAACATTCAATAGCTTAGATTGGTTCAGGGTAATCTTGAAATCCTTTTAACTTTATTTTCCTGCTATTAACTGTAACACACAGGAACATGAAGAGATATGAAAGATAACAAAACAATAACAAAGAGTTATAAGAGAAATTATTGTTGCCATGAAAATATGCAGGAATCCTGCAACTTCAGCTAAACACCAGAGAAAACATCAAGCAACACAGAGCTTTTGAAATTCCATCATCTTTTGTATTACTTCTCTGAGAGTTACAGTAAAAGAACAGTAGAATAGATATGAACAATCTCCAACATCCAACGTCCAACCTCTGCTAACTTATGCGAGGGGGAATATATAGAAGTGTTTCATACAAAATATCTCAGGCATTGAGTCATCTGAGAGATAAAATATCTTCTCTAACTCGTACAGAAATAGTAGATAAGAAGTTATTACAGCTTTTAATACAACATAAATGCTCTTTACTCCTGTCAGAAGGTTTTGACCTTTGGAGCTCACTGAGTCGGTTGAGCGCTTTGATATAACTGCTGAATGACGTGTTTGTGCAGCTCTGTCCTCCTGTAGCTTTTCGGCCCTGTCACCTGTGACTGTCAGTGATACTGTGGTGGCCGAATGTTTGTGCTAAGTTGGCTCAGCCTTCCCTGCCTATCTGCTGATGTATCCTTATTTTCCTGTGCATGAAAATTTGCATATTTCAAAAAAGAAACAACATAATTACTGACTTTGGTTTAGTAGTAATTGTATCAAGTTGTTCCAAACTTCTTGTGTAGGCAATTGATGCCTCAAAATTGACCCCATGGTCTCATCTGCCTCTGTATACTTGTAAAAATGGGGAGGCTCATCAAACAAGTGAGTGATCTCATTAATAATGAAGAATAAGCTCTCCACCCTGTTGAAAAGGGTCTTTCCTATTGCTGGCCCTGTTTCTGCTGATGTCCTCTCTCTGTGGGGTTTGGAGGACAGAAGAATCAATCCTTGAGTCTTGCCTGGGAGGTGCCATTTGTTTTGGTTGCTGCTCTGTGACCATTGGGGACTCTGTTGTCTATTCTCCTTGCCTTGGCTTCTCCTTTTGTGTCTGTTGTACCTGTTGAGGTTGCTGAACCTGTGCTTGCTGCACCTGTTCTTGTTCCATCTCTTTTTCCTTGCCTTTGCTGTGAGCTTGACTTGTAGTTTGAACTGCCTCCGGATGTGCTGTGGAGGATGAGGCAGCGACTCCTGCTTGAGGCTTTGGCAGAGAGAATACCTGTGCAGGAAGTTCCAAGTCAACCAATTTAAGAAGATTTCTTCTTGCTCTCTCATTCAATTCTTCTTGTGTGATAGGTTCCTCTAGTGTGCCTCTTTTCTATTTTGGTTGATTTGCATATTTTTCAATGTGAGGCAGCCTTACATGGTTGTAACTGGAGAGCCTATATTTGACCCTTCTTAATGATATGGAGTGATTGGGGTCATAGGGTTTCTAGAGGAAACTGGTCTTTAGGCCAAGGCCTTCTAACTTTCTATTAGCTTCTTTCCAGCCTTCCTCCTTTTGTTCAAAACAAGGTGGCCCAATTCATTTTTCACTTTCAGCTGTGCCTTCTTGCCCTTGCCTGAGAAGTGTATCATATCAGCATTCCCAAACTGCTTGAAGTATTCAAGGACAAATAGTCTCATGGGCACATACTTGGGTAGTCTGTATGGGGGAACTCACAACCATATATTCTGATAACGGTGTAATTTTGGTAAAAATACCAATCCCCAATGCTGTACACTTTGGAAAACTGCAGGATTCTCTGCATCTCATCAGGCAGTCTTGGAGGAGGCGAGCTCAAGAACAGAGACATGGCTGGGTGGATGAAGAGGTCTATAAACTCATAGTAAGTGTATGGAGAGTAGGCTCTGCAATGAAAAACTGAGCTCCAGTACACTACTGACCTTAGATTGCCTTGTGCATCTGTTCTTTTGACAATGAAGGAGAATTTCTCATGCTAATAATATAGAATTAAGTGCTAGATGTATGAGGTGTATCTGAACACCTTCTCTCTTGACAGGTTCATAAACTGCTCATGCATCTTATCTGATATGTATGTGGCATAGTCATAACAGATTGGAGTTTTGCCAGGGGAAAACATAGTCATCATCACCAGTACATTTTCATCAATATATTCAACTGACTTATAACCCAAGATGGAACTGATCATATCTGTAAGGTCTACACCCAATTGGTTGAGGTAACTAGCAAAAATAGGAGGGTATTGCACAATGTCAGAGTTGATAAACAATTGGTTCCGCTTTGTGATCTGTGCATCTGTCAGCATTCTAGCTCCTTGGTTTATTAGATCCAACAAAGACAAGGGAACCAATTTCTTCTCAGTCTTAAACTGCAGCATCTCTCTAATGGCCTCAGGGGTCATGTAAAATACAACTGAGCCTGAAGGGTCAAGCATAGCTCTCTGAGTGGGATCATAGCATACAGCACACAGATGAATCAGGTCAGGGAATTGGTTGACCTGGGGGAGCCTGAAGATTGGGAGGAAGGAATCCCAAATGCCCAATATATCTGTCCCATCCATATGTTTGGCCTTTAGCTCATTTAGTAGGTGGAGGTGGAACTTGCTGTGTGTTAAGGAGTCTTCTGACATTTGATAATCTAAGTCTGCCAAATCCTGCCACTCCAATTCTCTCTGAGGGGCATTCAAAGGAGCAACATTGAGGGCCACAGGTGCAACTGGAGTCTCCATGGTTACTTAGACTCTGTTTTGTATGTAGACTGATGTTACTTAGACTGGGCAACAGAAAAAGAGTACTGCCTGGGTGAAGAGGTGAATTGAGAAATGGAGGATGTCAGGGTAAGCCTGCAGTAATTGAAATACTGCCCACAGTTACTTGAGGAGGTGAATACTTGTCTTTGGCAAACCCTTCTTGATAATTAGGTGTAGGTACCAGGTTTTCTGTTCATGACTGCGCGAACAGAATGCAGGTTTTTAATGAGAATTTTGTTTAAACAGGCCCGGCTATCGAATTTCGACCGTTCAATTTCCAAATGGGAGCTTGGTGCAGGGTTTTCACCGGTGAATTATGCGTTTTCAGTGCCTTAAGTGAGTTTTCAGCTTATTGTAGACAAAAACCAGGCTTAGAGAAGACTTGTAGGGATAAATACCTGGTAAACTCGATGGTCTAGGTCACGAATGCAGGTGGGTATGCGCGCCGAAGGTCTCCAGGTCGATTTGAGCAGGTTGGTGCAATTTTGGACGTAAAATGCATGCAGAGGGCGCAACAATAGTTTTTGCAAAAAGTGCAAAAAAACGCGAAAATTTGACAAAATATGGCTTTTTTTGGACATTCGCGCCTTTTTCGGATGACATCAGCATGATGTTATCAGGTGGGTCAGGGTAGGATGACATCAGCATGACGTCATCAGGTGATGTGGCAGCTTATGAGTGGTCCACGGGGGTGGTGAGGTGGCAGACAGGTGGAGCAATGGTGGATGGATGGTTGCGGACGCGACGATGACACAGGCAGTGATGCGGCGCTGACGTAGGCAGGCGGATTGGCAGAAAACCGGAAACCAAGGCGGTATCATATCGCACTGCTTATGCTATGGAAAGGAATCTGCCAGAGGGGGCTCCGATACGATTTGGGGGCGACACGTGGACCAGGCCTGACATCAGCCTCTAACAGATATCGAACAATATCTTTCGGACGTCGGGGCCGGTCCGATATCCACGTCAACCGTCAGATGAGAAGTGCTTGATCGGACGGTCGACAGGCCAATGACCTGCGCGGATGATACGGCGTCGGGCGGACAATAAACAATTGTTTTTGAGGGGATTTGTGCCCGGTGGGGCCCTTAGGAATATCAATGAATTTCATGGTTTTTCAATGTTTTACTTTACCAAGCCATGCATAGCCAAAAACTTTAGGGTAATGTAGAGATTATGGTCTTTCAACGAATTTTTGCAAAATCACGCATGGCTTTTAAAACTTAGGTTAAGTGGGTTTTTCATATAATTTCGCATAAAAGCGCAAATGGGTCCCAAACTTAGGATAAGGTGGACAAAGTAGGTTTTCAAGGTATTTTGCCCTTTGAGCGGGTTTAAAGGGTGCAAAGGGTTTTTCCAAGGGTTTTTGGGCAAAATGAAGGTTTGACTAGGTAGATGAGTTTCTGAGGGAGGAAAAGAGGTTAGGCTTGGGTTTTCAAAATGACCAGATGTCAATTTGATTCCCTGGTAATGAATCATATGGCTATAATGCCAAGGAGGGGATATTTATAGAATGCTTAGGGTTTATACACCATGGTGTTATAATAGTAGGGAAAGGGTGACATAGGGAGTTAGATAATAAAAGTTAAAGGTTAATATGGAGGGAGAAGGTGCATGAGGAGTGATATTACTAAGTTTTGTTGAAAACAACTTATTTTCGGGAGTAGATCAAAATGAAAAGAATTTTGCACAAGAAGTGTGGCTCTTAAAGGCAACAAGGACCAACATAAAAACCTTGAATTCTTACATAACCCCAACTGGTGAAGGGATGTTAGTAATGAGTGATAAATTAGGAAAAAGGGAAGTTAGACATGCTTCATTATGTTGTTTTCCTTGTATTGATCAGCAAGATTCAGTTTGGAAGGAACACCACTTTTGCAACCCCATCTACCTACCCATCTATTTGCCTAGCATTTTTTTGTTTCTTCTTGGAGGGTGCACTTGGACTTGCAGACCCTTATGTGCCTTTTCTTTTCCACTGGCTTTTCTTTTGATTTCCTATCTAGCACTACCCTTATTTCTTCCAAGGCCCCAGATTAAGCAGTTGGGAACCTTAGCTTCTCTGCCTAACTACTGATTTGTCAAGATTAAACAGTTTGGCCAAACTTCTTTCTCTATTCTACAACAGAAAATTGAAACATGGCATGATCCAAATTAGACTGTTGGACCATCAATCAAATTTAATAAACATGAAGGCATGTACACACCTTGCCTTTCCTTGGAAATATGGGATCTTTGTATCATCAAAGCAGAGCATATTTGGAATTTGAATTTGCCAATCATGAAATATGAAACCTATTGGTATAGGTATCCAACAGATAGAGTTATAGATGCTCAGCCTTATCCATGCAATGATTTAATATTATCTAAACTTTTAACTATGTGCTCCATTCCTGGGTGTGCAAGAAATAATCGTAGACAGCGTGGGTAAGCATAATTTTTGTTGGTTGATTGGGCTAGGTTCCAATAAGTTTGACAGTATGATAAAAAAAGAACCCTTCTCAAAATTGTTCTCTTTTTTGGAAACTGTGAGAATCTACTGTGGTAGAATTGGCAACAAAGCCAACCAAAACTGTTTCCATAAAGTGATTGAGGAAAGCAGTAGTAAGGTTGTCTAACCGAGGCATCCACATTGTAGTAGGTTATAACCTTATCCTACAACAAACATAGACGTGGAAAGTAAAGCTACAACTTGGTTGTTTTCGTTTTGATAGTGGTTATCCGCGAAGTGTAGAAGGCGAGAATGGTTGGTTTCATGCTATTACCGTGCCATTTGCAAGCCGGTCATTTTCACCGGATGGAAAGCTATGCATTGTCTAGTAAGCATACATCCCAAGCGGGTAGTAGATATAGAATCCTATTAACCATCGGATGGACTTGATCTATGATTCAATCTTTATTTTATTTTCTTTTCTTGAACAAACCCTATCGATGATAAGGTTGTTATTTCTAGTTGCAATCCACAACTTATGAGAGTATAGGAGGGTTCCACTTTGTCACGATACCAGACAACTAACCAGGTGGACAACTAACCTAGCTTCATTATGCAACTGAATGCAGATAATCCCTGTGATGACTCCGCCATACTACCACCAAAGGAATACACATTCTTCCTTACAAATTTCGTTCCTCCTTGGTTAAGTGCTTTTCCAATCTCAGGAAATATGGGTGGCACTATGTTATCATGGATTTTTACAAATACGCCCAGTTTGACTACTTCATGGTCATATGGATTCAGGCAACCTTATCTAGAGAATCACACAAAACTCAATTGGATGAAGCCAATGATTTTCTGCTTCTTGAAGTATTTGCCAACGTATAGTTGAGGGGTCAATCCTTAGCGTTGATTCTCAACAATCAATAGCTCATATTTCCATTTATGATAATATTAAGAACACAAGGGTTGGCTACAAAAATGGTAGACCTTTGATTGATGGGAATGTGGAACGTGGGAGTCGTTCTTGGGACACTTAGCAGAAAATTTCACGTTAGCAGGAACGAGACTACCAGTAGCCATAAAACAGTGAGAAGCCTACCAATGTTCACCTATATTTCTGCCATTTTCAGCGTTGAGCTAACAATGTTAGCGAGTGTTTATGGGTGAGAAGGAGGGTGTTTATTTATAGGCAAGTTGGAATATTCATGCAAATGACACTGTTGTTTTATTTTTTCTATTCCACACTCTTCTGTCTTTAATATTCCCAGTGAGATTTGGAGTTGGATATCCTTCATGCATCTCTCAATTGTCACTTCTTGATATCATTTCTATCACCTGAGATTTGTTTACTCAAGTAATTGGAGGAGCTTGACTTATTATTTTAATAAATTGAAAGCTTTAACAAACAATATAGCTGATTTCATAGTCAAAGGAATGTCTAAGATTATAAGGCTTGAGCTTGACATTATGTCTATTGCAGCAGGACAATGTCGAGAGCAAAGAGAGCTCTTTTGACCAGAAGAACACGAAGTTTGGTATTTGATATTACAAATTACAGAGGTTTGATTTATGATGAGAATGGTTTTGAATGATTTCCAATTGTTTTGAGAACATTGTATTTCCCGAAAGGAATTGGATTCTTATGTCTACATTTTATTTTTGTATTTGTAATTTGTAAATGAACACAAGTGCACATATCTTATGTCCTAAGTTTTTGTGACTTTGTGCTTATGTGCGCACCATATTTTAGAGATGACTAGTTTAATTTTAGCATATAAGTGGTCAGAAATTAATCTTTGAAAATCTTGCTTACAATTTCTCCAGAAGATGAAACCCACATAAGGAATGTGACTATTCACAAAATTCTCAGGTAAAGTATGATGATATTAAATACACTATTTAATATGCTATAGCACATCCTTATGTTTTTGAACATGTGAACCTCATTGAAAAAAAATGAAGAACCATGTTTTAATTAAATATGTTTATGGTATTAAAGGATTGAATCATTGATTTGTTGGTTTAGAATGTGTGATGGTTGCCTTGAGTTAGAATGATGAGGATTGAGACAATTACGGAGTCTCACATGTAATATTGTTGATATTTCACTGCTATCATATAGACTCGTTATAAAATAGGTTTTGATTATAAGTAATGATAAAATGATGCCAAAGGGGAGCCTATCTGGTATATGGTTACAAAAAGTTGTTTTGGTATGTTTACATGCATAAAACATTGCTAGGTGAAGAGTAACATGTTATTAAGGTTAATAAGTTACTTTTATTGCGGCCCCTTTTAAGATAAGGAGCTTCAAATTTTATTATATATTGTGAAAGTTTCAAAACTTAAGTTATAGTTGAACCTTCCTATGAGGACACAATGACTATATTTCATGATTGGAAAGTGATGGTTGCAGATATGCATAGAGAATAATTAAACAATTGGCAACCATGATGAAGCATGACCACCATACTAATGCATACTAAATCTTGATAACAAATAATATAGGTACAAATATAAATGAGTATTTAAGTACACAAAGACATGGATTCCTTAAATATAGAAATCATTGTGGGGGTGCAATGAGCTGCATGGATATGCTTGCATATGTGGTGTAATTGAGGTCAAATAGTAAATTATGTTTATCTTCAAAATCATTAAACAAACCTCTAAATAGATGCCTATGTATAAAGACAAAGTGGATATTTAATCATTACACCTATGTTAATGGTATGATTAATTAGTGAATATGGTCAACATTTTACTCATATTTGTTCTGAGATGGCATGGATGCTATGCAAGGGCAAAGGGTAATACAATACAAATTCATTGAGATAAATTAGTAATATCATCACCTCATTCTAATCGTATTCAAAATAAAATGGTGAGTTGTATTGTTCTAGTTAAGAAAATAACTTAGGGAATATGCTTAAAAGATCCCAAGAAGGGATAGAGGATGTGAAAAATAATTCTTTTATAAGACTAAATACCTTAAAGTTGTCTTTCAAATTTAATGTGGATGTGTTGATCAACACACATGTAAAGTAATGGTGTAAATTACTTTGGATATGGTTTGTCAATAGATGAATTATTTTAGTAAGAAGATGTTGCAATTACACATTGTTTGAGGAAAGAAAACCTTATTAGGACATTATGCATAAGTAAATAAACATGCATAGGTTGGAACCTGAGGGATTCTAGTTAAGTAAGTTAATATCTTAACCTAGATATGCAAGAGGCATAAAGAACATATCAATTCATGGGATGAGATTGTGAAGTGGGCGCAGATATGTAATACAACATCATGAATTAATAATGATCAACATCTTTTTAACCAAGTAGGTTATACTTGGAAATTGAACATGATGGGATTGATGCATTAGAACAATCTAGGGTGGCTTGATGGTTGTTGCATAAACCATGAATTCATAACTGATCTCTTGGTTTAAGGGTGATTTAAGGCACTAACATGCAAATACGCTTGGGTCACACCATCACATAAAAATTTAAAGGGTGTGAAGTGATGAATAATATAGATTTCACTTATAATCTCTAAATGGGAGATATATGTAGATGCATATTGTTTATTGAACGAGGTCATACCTTCACTAAACTATGCATGACCAACAAGATGTAGAGGTATAAAAAGGGAAAATGGTCAATCCTATGACATAATTTGTTAAGGAATAGCCAAATTTGTTTTGATGATCACGAGACTTCAAATATCTATGATAGACTAAGTATCATAGTCAATAGTCTGCCTTATGGTACATTTCATTGTTATTAAAACCTAGTACAGGTGTCAGATTTAATCCCAAAACTGAAAGTTATGGGTATGATTGAGTTATAGTGTGCATGCTGACTATTATGATACTATTATTACATGACATATGGAATTGGTTTACACATAACATGAAACTTTATTAATTGCATAGATGAACCATGATAAATGAAAGTTGGTGTGATACTAAAATGGTGGAAAAATATGCGATAAAATTTATGTCATTCAGGTGATACCATGAGGATGGTATTATAGGTTGTACCACAGCTGGACAATGTACAACAGTACATATAGGACCTGTTAGCTCTGCTACATATCTTTGATATTGAAGGTCAGGGATAAGCTTTATTGTGATTGGTTATGCTCAAAGGAGGCCTGTAATGGTCGTTCTCACCTTTTTCTTTTACCCTGCTCATCCTCCCTTCATCTCCCTTTCCTAAGCTTTTCTATTAAAAACCATATAAAAACCCTTGTTTCTTAAGCCTCAAGTGCTAAAACCCAAAACTCATAAAACCATGCCCATAAAACTTTGTGCCTTCGTAAACTGGTCACCCATAGCCTCAGTCGTTGATTTTCGCCTATCGATCCAATGGCTCTCATCGCGCCCGACAAAGAGACCCATGTGATTGAATCCTCGCCATCCAATCTTCTTCGCCATAGATCCAATGGCAGTCACTCTCCTCGCGTCCACCAAGTGATGAAATGTTAACGCATGATGGAGAGTGGTTTTCCTCTCTCCTTCACCGCCATGCGTCAGACACCGAATGGAATCGTGTGCCCTCACTTTTTACCACCCAATGCCCCAAAGGCAGTGCAACCGATACCACTTACCACTTCACCTCATGACCCTGCCCGATAACCACCGTGCGCTTTCGCTTCCCAACCACCATTGGATCTGTCCACCTGAGATCCAACAACCCATGTACACTCCGCTTCCACCTCCTCTGTTACCCTTTGCCAAGTCATATGTGCCATTCGTCCTCCTGATCCAATGGTCGACCTTTCTTCCTCATCCAACTCATCCATCTACCATGTAGTCCACATCCCTTGACCATTCTGTCCACTTGAAGGACGAAGGCAATCGACTCACCAGTACCAGTTGCAGTTGCTCCTCAACAACCACATTTAACAAACAGTATGGCCCAGAAGGAAAAGGACAAACCTTGAGCATGTAACTGCATTTAGCAGTTATGGAACTTCATGGATACGCACACTCTAGCTGCCTAAGAGGACAGCAAAACACTCGAGAAGATCAAATTCACCCACTAAGACAAGTAAACGCACTCAGAGACTCCATCAAGTAGTTAAATGCAGTTGGTGGCCAATTATGACCCCTCCATACCTGAAATGGCCAAGTGCCTTCATAATGAAACTCTATATATACCCACAAATGAGATGTAATCAGGGTTGATGGTTGATGTTTTGATGTAAGGTTCAACTTCTGGAGACTGTAACTATTTTGATACTTGCAGCGTCTCATCTTCATTTTCAGTTAATACAGTTGATGGTTGATGTTTTGATGTAAGGTTCAACTTCTAGAGACTGTAACTATTTTGATACTTGCAGCATCTCGTCTTCATTTTCAGCTAATATAAGCTTATTTTTTTGTTAATTGCTCACTTTTCATTTATCTTCTCTTCCAAGTTGTGCCTGATATGTTGTATTCCTAAACTCGTGATGTTTAGCACTAGAGTAGCTGTCATCCTATCTCTGTATTAAAGTCCTACATGTATCATTGAATAAGTTATTCAGGTTTCTCTTAATCTGGTGCCAGAGAGTTGTCATCCTATCTGTGCATTAGTAGATTAGATTTTCAGACTTCTTTACTGGTTGTAGCTGACCATCACATGTTGTTGTGCATCTGCTGGTGTGGTCAGTATTCTCCATGTTCACCCAATCCTAAACTATGAGTAGTTGATGGTCTAAATCCTTGTAGTCTAGGGTTGTTCACACATGTCTCGAGTTAAGCAAAGTAAAAGTGGTTATCTAGCTTGGACAAGCATCATTCCTTCCATTAATCCATTTGCAACAATAAGTTGAATTTATAGGTTACCAGGCATCTCCGAGCTACAACCTAGTAGAGTTTCTTAGAATCCTAACATAATTGGCGCTATTGCCGAGGAGAGGAAATCGAAGCTCAGCTTCCCTGGCAGAACGCCAATGTCCCAACTTTGATGATAGACAAAGTCTCAACACATTTCTAGTTGTAATCATCTATATGGCGACTCTACTGGAGGACCAACCTAGTGGCAACTCCACATTAGAGTTCTGGCTCATTTTGTGAGGCATACTTGGAGAAATCCTCAGAAATCACCAGCTGACCCAGTGCCTGACCCTGAGAAGATTTTTAAGCAAAGAAGAACCTCACATAAAGGAGCGTCAATATCAAGTCAGCCTAAACAATCTTATGTATCTCCGCAAGAGAAGAATATAGCTAAGAATGTACAGTTCGAAGATATAGAGCCTAGCATTGTTAGTGAAGAAATACCCTCTGAGATTCATAAAGCTCCTTGTTCATTAAGTTTTGGATATCAGTCCAAAGACAGCCTCCTATATAGTCCATTGCTTCCCTTTATCTCTATCATTCGTTCCTCAATCTCTTGTCATCCAAACGACCAGTACTCTTCCATCCACCCTAGTCATGGCAGGCCAACAAGCACCCACAAAGATGGAAAGAATCATAGCTACTAGGTATGGACCCATGGTCTTACCTGTTCCTTCGATGCCATGCCTACAAGCAAGTGTTAGAAATACATGCCTAAGTTCACTGGTACAGAGGGAGTAACAGCTAAAGAACACCTTGAGTCTTTTTATAGTTATGCTGATAACCTAGATATCAGTGAGGATGATGTCTAGATGAGAGTATTTGTCCAAAGCCTTGATGGAGAGGCTAGAAATTAGTTCAAACAACTAGCCCCTAAGTCTATAGCAGACATTGAAGCATTAGATGATATATTTTTGAAGCATTAGGGAGATAAAAAAGACCTGATGTATTGCCATACTGAGTTTGGAAACCTCAAGAGAGAAAATGGGGAATCATTGTTTGATTTCAATAAAAGATTCAATCGTATGTATAGTAAGATACCAGCTGAAGTAAAGCCTATCCCCACCTCTGCCAAACTCACTTATGCCAATGCTTTTAACTCTGATTTTTGCCTGCTGTTGAGAGAAAGAAGATGTGCTACTGTGGCCGAAATACAAGATGTAGCTCTAGAGGTAGAGTCCAATATCATGGCTACATAAAAACTCAAAGGTCATGCTAATAGAAGGAGGTAGAGATGTGAGGCTTCTTCTTCCTTTGCTTCTTCTTTAAAACCTAAATTAGACAAAATGACTAAAATGATAGAGTTATTGGCTGCTAAAATATCCAAGCTGAAGATTGAGTAGAGCTCTAGAAAGGCAAGGCTTCCAAACACATTTGTTCCTAGAAACCAAAGTTCCTTCAGAAGAGTAAATGAACAATTGCAGATCATTTAGAGGGGTGAAGAAGCTGGTGAAGAACAAAAGGTTAAGGCTCCTTTCCAAAACGTAGTCATGGAAGAGGAGCAGTTTGAAGAATAAGATGAAATTCATTGCATGGAAGATAAGGTAAGTGGTACCTTCTTGGTATTGGCTGCCTATGAAGAATCATTACTCCAGGACCAAACCAGTCAAGAGTAGGATAGAGAGGTTGTTTCATAGACTGATGAACGTCAAAGGTATAATCTGAGGTCAAGAACAAGTAATATCAAGGAGAATCCTATCCAAAGAGCTCCTATTCCCACAGAGCAGCAGAACATCAAACAGAAAAGGCCAACAGCTGACCCAATCATCCTCAAAGCACTAGCTCAAGAGGTAAGAGTTCATGACAAGTCCCCTTCCCCTTTCAGCTTTGGATCAGAAGTCCAGAAGTTAAAAATATATGTACCTTTGATAGAGCTTGCAAAGAGTGAAGTTTTTAGAAAGCCCATCCTTGATGCTCTTGAGCTGAAAGCCTCACAAGCCTCCACTGATTATGTCAATTTGCAAGATGACAAACCTACAATTGTGCTTAGCCCAATGACTGAACCTATTGATGATAATTTCCCATAATTTTATGTCACCTTGACCATTCATGACAAAATCCTCCACAATTACCTGCTGGACACAGGGGCCAGCCACAATTTGATGCCCAAAGCTATCATGGAAGAGTTAGGCCTTGATATTACCAGACCTTATCATGATCTATTCTCCTTTGATTCAAGAAAGGTGAAATGTCTGGGGTTGATCAAAGATTTATCTATTACCCTAACTCAACGTAGATGCCCCCCCTAAGTTTGGCATGCTACTATCGAGAGGGTGGATTAAGAGACTAGGTGGGACATTACAGAATGATCTATCTTATGCCACTGTCCCAGTCTTTTGGGGAGAAAGCAGGAGATTATATAGAGAGGCACAGCTGGCATACATCATCTGTGATGAGAAGAATCCTTCTAATCATCCTATCTACGCTATGGACACTGACTTTGGAGCATGTATTCTCCAAATTGAAGAATCCCAGAAGGCCTCATTGTAGCTCAAGAAACCAATAGTCTGGGGCCATGGGAGAGCAAGGAAGTTAGGCTTGGGATATGTTCTTTGATGGAGCATGTTCAAGGGAAACTATAGGAGGAGGGGTGGTGTTGATCTCTCTAAAACAAGAAAGCACACATCTGTCTTTTAAGCTGGCTTTCCAAGTCACCAACAATATAGTAGAATATGAGGCTCTGATATCAGGTGTTAACGTAGCTAAAGATAGAGGAATCAGAAACATAAAGGTGTTTGGAGATGTTGATCTCATCATTCAGCAAGTGAACAAAACATTTCAAGTAAAGCACCCAAGGCTGAAAGCATATAGAGATGAGGTATGGAGACTTAAAGATTCTTTTGATAGTTTTTGTATCTCATATATTCCTAGAGTAAAGAACCATCTTGCTGATTACCTTGTTGTGTCTGCTATTATGTTTATCCCTCCCATGCCTCCCAGACTAGCCTATGAAGTTTAGATGAAATATAGACCATCCTTGCCTGATAATGTCTAGCATTGGAAAGTTTTTGAAGATGATGATGAGGTAAAAAGGTTTCTGCAAGTCATTGTTGAATTCTTCCAAATGAAAATTGATTAAGAGAATGAATCCTTGGAAGAAAACCCCCAGCCCCAGCTCAGAAACAAAATTGGCAAATATAGCATTGTCCAGCTGCCCAACAATTAGATACCTAAAGGTCTAGTTCCCTTAGAAAAGTTGTTTGACCAAAATGATGTGCCTTATAAGGCTGCCAAAAAAGAAGATCAATCTGCAGTCCATAAGAATAACATAGGGAGTCTAGAGTGTCCAAGATATATAATCTATCCACCCATCTATCTGTTGCCCAAAGTTTTGAGTACTGCAATTTAATGAAGTAATTTGCTGATGTTTTTGCCTAGGAATATAGTGACCTGAAAACGTATGAAAAAAAGATCATCTAGCATAAAATTCCCTTAGAGAAAGAAACCATCCCTTTCAAGAAAAAGCTGAGACCCATAAATCCTTTATTCCTCCATCTGATTGAAAAGGAAATCAAGAAATTGTTGGCTACCAAAATCATAGTTCCCCTGAGATATTCAAAGTGGGTAGCCAACTTGGTAGTTGTGAGGAAGAAAAATGAAGAGTTCATGCTCTGCATTGATTTCAGAAACCTGAACAAATGCTCCAAAAAAGACAATTATCCTCTGTCTAAGATGGAGTATTTGTTACAGAAAGTCTCAGGAGCCAAAGTGATGTCTTTCCTGGATGGATTTTCAGGGTATAATCAAGTTGTTGTACATCCGGATGACCAAGAGAATACTGCATTCACCACTCCTTGGGGCACTTTTATGTATTCCAATATGCCTTTTGGACTAATGAATGCTGAAGCCACCTTTCAGAGAGCTATCGATATAACATTTGTAGGAGAGAAGGATAAGTTTGTCCTTATCTACCTAGATGATATAACAGTGTACTCTAGCAGCCATCATGACCATTTGTAGCATTTGAAGAAAGTGTTTCTGAAGTGCAGAAGGTTTTGGATTTCAGTCAATCCTAAAATGTCATAGTTCACTTTAGAAGAAGGCAAGTTCTTAAGACATGTTGCTTCTGTTGTAGGTGTCAGAATTAACCCAAAAAGAGTAAGAGAAATACAGACCTTGTCTGTCCTGAGATCAAAGAAGGATATCCAGTCCTTTCTAGGCAAGATAAATTTTGTAAGGAGGTTTATCCAAAATTTTGCAGAACTTGTAAAACAAATTGCATCCATGTTGAAAAAGGGGTAAGAAATCAAATACACTGGTGCAACAAGAAGATCTTTTGAATCCATCAAGAGAGCTATTATGGAAGCTCCTACTTTGATCAACCCAGATTACAGCAAGGAGTTCCATATATTTTCGTTTGCCTCTGATGACACCCTTGCAGCAGTTTTGTTGCAAGCAGATGAGGAAGGTTCAGAGCATCCAGTGGCATTTTTCAGCAAAACCTTAAGGGATGCTGAGTTGAGAGGTATGATATCATTGAAAAGCAAGCATATGCTCTTATCAAATCTTTGAAAGATTTCAGAGTTTACATTCTGCATTCCAAGGTAATTGCATATGTGCCCTCTGCTTCAGTGAAAGATGTCCTAATGCAGTGAGATACTGAAGGAAGAAGGCTAAATGGATTGAAAAACTTATTGAATTCAACATAGAATTGAAGCCCACCAGGCTTGTCAGAGGCCAAGGCCTTTTCTAGATTAATGGCTGAAGAAAATTGCAGAATGCTAGACATGAATATGATAAGCATGAATTCAGAGGACGGTCAGATAGCAGAGGAAACAATTGAACCAGGGCAAAATCAGTCATTGGCATAAAATCTAACTTCTTGTGAATGGTATTCTACAATAGCTCAATTCTTGCTGAAGCTAGAAGTTCCTCCAGGCCTTAGTTCAAGCCAAGCTAGAACTATCAAGCTTAGGGTACCCAAATACTACATTCACGAAAACCTACTCTACTGGAGGGACCCCTATGGAATTCTTTTGAGGTGCCTGGACAAAGAACAATCCATGGAGGTTATGCAGTAGTTTCATTCCAGCATATGTGGAGGACATCACTATTGGAAAACTACAGCCCATAAGGTCCTCAGAGCTGGATACTATTGGCCCACCTTATTTTCTAATGTCTTTTCATTTGTTAAATCTTGTGACAAGTGCCAAAGATTTGAAGGGAAGTAGCAATTGAAGTCACTGCCCTTAAAACCAATACATGCTAGTGGCCCTTTTCAGTAGTGGGGCTTGGATTTCATAGGGGAAGTCAATCCACATTCTAGTGGCTAGCACAGATGGATCTTAGTAGCCACTAGTTACTTCGCTAAATGGATTGAGGCCATCCCTACCAGAAAGGCTGATCATCATGTGGTCATGAGGTTCTTGACAGAGAGTATCTTCACTAGGTTTGTCTGTCCACATAAATTAGTCATAGACAATGCAGCAACCTTCAGGACAAAAGAGTTGGTGGACATGTGTGACTCAATGGGCATTAAGTTGGTTCATTCCACCTGATACTACCCTCAAGGCAATGGTCTAGCAAAATCTTCCAACAAGAGCCTGATAAGGATAATTAGAAAGATATTGGAAGACAAAAAAAAAAATTGGGATTCTAACCTCAAGTATGCATTGTGGGCTGACAGAGTGACCAACAAGAAATCCACAGGGAATTCTCCATTCATGCTAGTATATGGCACTGAGTTTGTATTCCTTAATTCAGTTAACCCTTGCTGTGGAAAAGTTCTTGCGAGAAGAACAGAATGGGGAAGAAGACATCACAAAAAGGATTTGTGACACAGAATTGTATCAAATCCGGGATCAACTGGTTGAGAAGTATGCAACAAATCAAAAGAGAATCAAGGAAGCCTTTGACAGGAAGGCAAAGACAAACAATTTTCAGGTTGGAGTCTTGGTTCTTAAGTGGGATGCAACGAAAGAGAAGAAAGCCAACCATGGGAAGTTTGATGCCCTATGGATGGGACCTTTTGTCATCACTCAGATCCAGTGGAACAATACTTTCATGCTGCAAAGTATGGAAGGAGAGATAGCTTTTGATGGCCCTGTTAATGGGCAATTTTTGAAAATTTATGTTGTCTAAGGTCTTCAGGTCTTAAAGTTGTAAATATGTCATTTTATCAGTTTTAGTGTAAGCTTAACTAATGGAACACTACAAAATTTTTCTCATCTAGTTTTGACATGGAAGGCATTGGTCTACAACTCTTGAGACCTCACAGGGAGGATCTCATCCCCAAAAGGAGCCACTATTAGCTCTGCTACATATCTTTGATATTGAAGGTCAAGGATAAGCTTGATTGTCATTGGTTATGCTCAAACGAGGCCTATAATGGTCATTCCCACCTTTTCCCTTTACCCTGCTCATCCTCCCTTCATCTCCCTTTCTTGGGCTTTTCTGTTAGAAACCATATAAAAACCCCTGTTTCTTAAGCCTCGAGCACTAAAACCCAAAACCTCACAAAACCGTGCCCATACAACTTTGCACCTTCGTAAACTCATCACCCATAGCCTCAGCCATTGGTTTCTGCCTGCCAATCCAACGGCTCTCGTCATGCCTGACAAAGAGACCCACGCGATTGAATCCTCATCGTCTGATTATCTCCATTGGAGATCCAATGGCAGTCACTCTCCCCGTGTCCACAAAGTGGTGAAATGTTAATGCACGATGGAGAGTGGTGTTCCTCTCTCCTCCACTGCCATTTGTCACGCATTGAATGGAATCGCGTGCCCTCGCTCTTTACCACCCAATGCCCCAAAGGCGATGCGACCGATACCGCTTACCGCTTCACCTCATGACCCCACCCAATAACGGTCGTGCGCTTTCACCTCCCAACCACTGTTGGATTTGTTCACCTGAGATCTAATGGCCCACGTCCGCTCCTCTTCCACCTCCTTCGATACCCTTCGCCAAGCCATCTCCACCATCCGTCCTCCCGATCTGACGGCTGACCTTTCTCCCTCATCCAGCTCGTCCATCCGCCACGTAGTCCATCTCCCTTGACCGTTACAAGCACTTGAAGGACAAAGGTGATCAGCTCACCAGTACCAGTTGCAGTTGCTCCTCAATGACCACATTTAATAGACAGTATGGCCGAGAAGGAAAAGGACAGATCTTGAGTGTATAAACGCATTTAACAGTTATGGAACTTCATAGATACGAACACTCCAGCTACCTGAGAGGATAGCAGAGCACTCGAGAAGATAAAATTCACCCACTAAGACAAGTAAACGCACTCAGAGACTCCATCAAGTAGTTAAATGTAGTTGGGGGTCAATTATGACCCCTCCATACCTGAAATGGCCAAGTGCCTTCGTAATGAAACTCTATATATACCCACAAATGAGATGTAATAAGGGTTGATGCTTGATGTTTTGATGTAAGGTTCAATTTCTAGAGACTGTAACTATTTTGATACTTGCAACATCTTGTCTTCATTTTCAGCTAATACAAGCTTCTTTTGTTGTTAATTGTTCACTTTTCATATATCTTCTCTTCCAAGATGTGCCTAATATGTTGTATTCCTCAAATCTTGATGTTTAGCATTAGAGTAGCTGTCATACTATCTCTATGTTAAAGTCCTGCATGTATCATTGAATAATTTATTCAGGTTTCTCTTCATCTGGTGCCAGAGAGTTGTTATCATGTCTGTGCATTAGTAGATTAGATTTGCAGATTTCTTTACTAGTTGCAATCGACCATCACATGGTCTTGTGCATCTACTGGTGTGGTTAGTATTCTCCATGTTCACCCAATCCTAAACTATGAGTAGTTGGTGGTCTAAAGCCTTGTAGTCTAGGGGTGTTCACGCATGTCTGGAGTTAAGCAAAGTAGAAGTGGTTATCTGGCTTGGACAAGAATCATTCGTTTCATTCATCCATTTGCAAAAATAAGTTGAATTTATATGTTACCAGGCATCTCTGAGCTACAACCTAGGAGAGTTTCTTGGAATCCTAACGGGACCATATGACTACAAAAGTTAAAAATTTGAAAAATTAAATGTGTATTGGTGTGTATAACATACCTTGTGTGTAGATATGCAGTAGTCATTAGATGGATGTCTGGCCAGGTATACGAACTTGGAAATTACCCAGAAGAAGGAAAGTAAGTTTGGTATAAGTAATTATGGTTAATCACAGTTTGGCATACATACGATTACGATGAATATATGTATGTGAATATATATTGTGATGATAAATAATTTGTTATGACTTTGTAGGCATATTAATGTGGAAAATATGCTAACTAATGTATTGTATGCAGAGAGACTGCAAGAAGCAGGTGTTCAACAACAACACAAAGGCTTGAAAGAATCCAAGTAGAGGACATGCATTCTTAGATAAAATAAATGATAAGCAATAGTTGCATTAATAGTAACACATTATGATATCTATCATAGTTAAACTTTGCATCAATAAATTCTCACAAATGGTTTGTAAAAAAATGTGTGACTGGTAGCTATGCAAGGAGAGATGTTGGGAGCACTCCTCGAGACCGATGTAGTTATGGAAGGAGAGATGTTGGAGTACTCCTTGTGGCAGATGTACATTGGAAAATTTGCATTAGATGGCAGAGCCATGAAGCTGTTGATTTGGAAACTAGCTACCTGTGAAAAAGGATATGATGCAGTGATACACTGAGTATGGTGTAAAATTTAAAGCGGGGAGTATGTAACACCCCTCCCTTGTGTACTACCTTATTGTAAACCTAAGCTAAGTTAAATCTAGGTGTGATATTCTCCCTGGTGTGCTAAATGATTGTAAACCTAAGCTGAGGGAAGATAGGTTTGATACCCTCCTTTGTGGGTTAAACTATTCTACAACTAAGTTGAGGAAAGTTAGGTGATATGTAATATTAAAAGCAAATGTATTATTAAATAAATTAATAAAATAAATCACTTGGAGCGTGGAGCACCAAGAGAGAGGAGATGATTGCCAAATCCCATGAGGAATTGGATAGAGATGAATCTTTCAAGATAAGATTTTAGATGAGATTCTAGGTAAGCTTGGATGGATTGGATATCCATTGGATAGATGGGAGATAAAGATCCATTGAGCATAAAAGCTTTGCGGGAGATAAAGGCAAGATTTTATGTGGAAAAGCATCATGGAGATAAAGATGAGATTTTCCAGATAAGACCTAGGCATATGGAAAAATCCATAAAGCGGGATGCCACTAATGGTAACTAAATCATGAAATAGGGTATTAAATACCCAGTACATTTGTCAATTGAGGACAGTTGTGTTGGAAATAATACTGAAAGGGGGGGTGAATCAGTATTATAAAATCAATAAAACTTTTTCATTTCCATACTTAGATACATATACGCTACTTCAATTAAGGGAACTTGCGTGTATACGCAACTATGTCTAATGCAACTAGCGTATATCCAGAATACTTATGATTCAATTAATCCATTAAATGCTGATCTTTAGTTAGTGCATCCGAACTTCTTTAACCATATGTATAGTAAGCAGGTGCAGTAAAATAGAACAGATCATCACAAACAAGAAGTAAAACAAAATAGATCATCACACACAAGAAGCACACATGAACACCATGATATAAGGTGGAAATCCAATGTGGGTGAAAACTACCTGCTGCAAGTCGTCTCTGTCTTCTTTTAATAAGAAACTTCTTTTACAATAGTTCTGTACTGGTGCAATCTTATACCAGTACGTAGGCTTCTACCTGTAGAAGGCTACAACCTTCTCTCATTCTCCAGATTCTCCTGGAAGGGAGCTACAACCCCCTTAGCTCTTGTACTAGCCGATCCACTTACTAGAACGTAGGTGTCAGCCTACTGAAATGCTCCAACCTTTACTCGTTCTCCAGCTGCTACTGGAAGGGTGTTGGGTCCCTATAATACTACTGATTACCCCATTACTATTGTAGTTGTACCCCCTATTAATATTTTTGTGCCCCTATGGTCCTCATATTGTTATTATTGGGCCCCATAGAATCCCTCTATTGTTATTTTTGTGGCATTATATTATTATTGTTAGGTCAGCTGGGTTATATTGTGACTCCTTAGACTCCTATATATAGAAAGGAGGTTCTATCATTTGAATCATCCAAGAATTGTTCATTCATGTAATGTAAAGGAGGTTGCCGCATCGAAGAGGCTGAATTCTAAGGCGTTGATCTATCTTTTATATCTTTTCTTGAGCTGGTTTCATAACATTTGGTATTAGAGCTTTGGATTCTAGGGTTTCGCTGCTCCAAACAGGTCATCGTGGCATTATCGCTATAACATTTTTTCTGCTATCTTTCAGAAGCTAAAAAAACAACCCATTTGAGAAGATATCGAACTGAATCTTAGGTCCGAATTTCAGAGCTTTTCGCACTATAGTTTCGGAGATATGAACTGAGGAAGTTGGTAAATGTGCAGAATCCCGAATTTAGGTTCAAAACAGGTGACTGGGGGAAAATCGTCATAACTTTCTCTCTGAGCATCAGATTGAAATTTTGCTAGAAGTTACAAGATGAGGACGGATTGTAGTTTCTTGTATATATTTTTCAGAGCCAAAAGTCAAAGCAGGGATACGTGGAACATCATACAAGTTCACTCTATTGAATTAGTCTATAATCAAGTCACTGTGGGAGATTTGGCATAACTCTTCACTGGAGAATCCAATTGGGGTCAGACTAGTGGAACTGGAAAGAGGACACAGAGAGCTACTATAGGTCACAATTTCAGAAATTACAGAGATACATCAGAGGCAATATCAAGCTCCTCCAAAGTGAAAAAAGGTGTGTATATTTTTTTAAATGTTTGCTTAAGCTTGGTTTGAAAAATTATTTTGAAGGAATTCAAAGGGCATAGTGAAGCATTATTATCAGTAATTGATGCCCCGAAGAAAGAAAATGGAAACACCTAGTAGGTGACCTGAAAGATCTAGCATGACTCATGAAGAAGAGGAAGAAATGCAACATGATATATCAAAATTACGAGCCCAAGTGCAACAAGTGTCACTTGGACAAAAAGGTGTAGAAGCTAAGATGAATGACGTGGAAGCTAAGATGGATGATTTGAAGACAAACATGGAAGAATTGAAGATAAATATGAATAAGTTTCTACAAGAAAGGGTCATTAAGGGTGAAAGGGTAGTAAAGGAAACCCATGATGAGAACAAAAGAAATGTTAATCATGATTCCATAGACTCTAATGTTGGATCCAAGACCCATCGTATTCCAAAAATCGATATGAGGAACTTTGATGGCAAGGAACCCGCAACATGGATATTACAGATGGAGAAATTTTTCGATCTCAATAATGTGCAAAATGCACAAAAGGTACGTATGGCAACTTTATATTTGGAACCAAATCAGTTTGTATGGTATCAATGGCTTTGCTCCCATAAACAATTTATCACTTGGGAAATTTTTACAGAAGAATTGATAACACATTATGAGGATACAAAAAACAACACTTTTCTTAGCCAATTGATAAGTCTCAAACAAAAGGGTTCAATAATGGAGCACATTGAAGAGTTCCAAAAATTTAACATAAGGGTAAAAGATATTCCAGAGGAGCATAGAATTGATGTGTTCATAGGGTCTTTAAATGATAACATTCAACATGATGTTCACCTTTGGGAACTTGATTCATTAGAGAAGGCATTCAAGTTAGCAAGAAAAATGGAAAGCAAAATCATGGCAACCAGGAAGCATACCACTCACATCTATAAAGACAGAAGTGTTGTTGCCACTAGTCTTCCACAACATATAAGGTTGACACCACAAAAATTGGAAGAAATAAGATCAAAAGGGCTTTGTTACAGTTGTGATAGCAAATACAGTAAAGTTCATAAGTGTGATGAGAAGAAATTATTCTACATAGATTGTGAAGAGGAAGAAGAAAAGGAGCAAGAAAGGTCAGAAGAAGAGGATATACTCCAGGAACAAAGCCTAGATGAAGAACAAATGAATCCGACCATATCTTGTAATGAATTGGTGGGAATTACCACTCCTCAAACCATCAAGATAGTAGGACAAATCAAGAAGAAAAAGGTAATAGTGTTGATTGATTCAGGAAGTACTCACAATTTTATTCATTCTAAGGTAGCAAAAGAATTGAATTGCTTCTTCTATCCAGCACCAGAGTGTTAAGTGATGGTTGCAAATGGAGGAACAATAAATTGCTCTAGAAAGTGCCATAATATTAAGCTATCCATGGCAGAATATGTATTGACTAGCCCAATGCTTTCCATTCCAATGGGAGGTGCTGATGTTGTAATAGGAGTCCAATGGCTACAATCCTGGGTACAATAGCTTTTAATTTTCAAGAACTTTTCATGAAATTTTCTATGGAAGGAAAGGAAGTTGTATTAAGAGGTATTGCAGGGAAACCGAGAAAGATAATCAGCTCTAATGGTATGAAAAAGCTTCTAAAAAATGAACAAAAAGGTGTAATTGCACAATTATGTTCGCTAGATTTTTCCACATTGGAATCATCTATTTCTCCAGATCTCCAAATAGTCTTGGACAATCATTCCAAGGTCAAGGTATTTGAGACTCCCAAAGGTCTCCCACCTATGTGTGATCATGATCATACTATTCATCTGATTCCAGGAAGTGTTCCTCCAAACATCAGGGCGTACAGATATCCCTATGTCCAAAAGAGTGAAATTGAACGTATGGTTGCAGAAATGCTAGAGGCTGGTATAATTCAACCAAGTCAAAGTTCTTTCTCTGCTCCAGTAGTATTGGTGAACAAGAAGGATGGATCATGGCGCATGTGTATGGATTATAGGGATCTCAACAAGCTGACTATTAAAGATAAGTTTCCCATTCCTATCATTGATGAATTACTGGATGAACGGCATGGATCAATTTACTTCACGAAGTTGGATCTTCGTTCAGGATATCATCAAATCAGAATGAAGATTGAAGACATTCCGAAAACAGCATTTAGAACTCATGAGGGTCATTATGAATTTTTGGTCATGCCTTTTAGCCTTACCAATGCACCCTCAACATTTCAAGGTTTGATAAATTCAATTTTCAAACCATTCCTTAGAAAATTTATGTTAGTATTCTTTGATGATACACTAATCTATAGCAAGTCTTGGAAGGATCCTGTTGAACATATTGACAAGGTGCTACAACTATTGGAGGAAAAACAATTATATGCAAAAAGATCCAAATGTTTCTTTGGAGTACAAGAGGTGGAATATCTGGGTCATATTGTATCTCATGAAGGAGTTAAGGTAGATCCTAGCAAAATTAAAGCCATTAAGGAATGGAGAATCCCAACATCCATAAAGAATCTGTGAGGATTTCTTGGGTTGACAGGGTATTATCACAAGTTTGTTAAGAATTATGGGAGAATAGCAGCACCTCTAA